>KN494041.1:0-48197 GCA_000787155.1 Scartelaos histophorus | reverse complement strand
CATGTTTCCTTACTATGAGCGGGCTTGCATCTCCACAAACCTGACTCTTACGTGGCCTGAGGAGAGCCTCAGCCAGCTTGTCTCCATGGAAATGTTCTTTTCACTTTTACAAAATGTACAAAATGTCTCCATGGAGAATATTGAAGTACATTTTAAGTTTCTATTCACATGCAATCATGCAGGTGATGTCCATTTCCAAAACATATTTTGTAAAAGCAGATATATCTGGGGAAAAATGAAGCTCACTGATACATACATTTTGAAAAAAACATTTTGTTAAATAAGAACCATAAGGATACAACTGCCAAGGACAAGGCAATTTTATCTAAAAACTACCTAAAAGTTCTAAAACATGCTCTTCACTTGTGGTTCAAAAATTGTTTAGTGCAAGTTTTCTGTCACCAATTCAGCATAGGTCCGTCTTTTGACCACTTTTACAGGCTATGTCAAATACTTTCATAATGTATCTATTGCAATCTGAAACAATGTAATTTATAGATTTGTGGCAAAATAAAAAAAAACAAAAAACAAAAAACATAACTACAGAGAAACATGGTGGAAACATTGGATCTAGTGAGATCTTGTGTTGCAAGATCAATTTTTAATAGAAACCATCCAGTGATAAGCGCTAAAGGTCCTATTTTACATAAAACTGACTCTTGTGACTCATTTTTAATGCTGTTACTTCGTCAAAAACACACCTAGAGTTGTGTTTTGTTTCATTCACACATGTTTTAGTAAGTAAATTAGTCTGTCTACATCTCCAAAGCAAAGTGTTTTCTGTTTGAGAGAAGAAATGAGCCTAAATATGCAGAGTTTGTGTGTTTAACGTGTGTGAATGAAACAGAATACAACTCCAGGAATGTTTGTGATGAGGAAACATTATAGTATAGATCTGAAAATAGCGTAATACGGGTTTATAATAAGTTTATAAGAATGTGGACTTTCACTTGGCTGTTCAACATCTTTGTGATTTAGTGCGTTTTGTTCGTTTGAATAGTGCAGCATCATCTATACTCTACTATTTGACCTTTGCCATTACCTTTACAAGGCAATTTACGGCAGCCTCAATCACCCCGCCTCGCCTACCATCATTTCCACCCTCATTATTTTTGTGTGGTACCTTTGCGTTGCGGCTGGGAAAGGCCCAGGGTCCAAGGTCAGCGGGAGGAGGCTAAAGACGCAGGTCAGATTGGCTTTACAGTCGCATCTTGTTTTGTCCCTGGAGGTTTGAACTTTCGATGCCCTCGCTGTCCATCAGAAAATGACCCTCTCTGGCGGCTTGGCACCTGGTCTGAAATTGGAACATAAATAAAATGTGACAAGACTCAAAGTAGCATTATTTCTGACATATGTTGGCTTATGTTAGGCTAGTTTAGACTGGTGTTAACATGGTGGATTTGTCATTTGTGATTTGTAAATGATTGTGTTTTAAAATTCATCATGTGTTGTTTTTCATGCAAATAAAAAGTATGCAACTTCTATGGTGGAGGGTCCACTAATTGTTTGCCTCCATGGAGATGTTATTTCATAGCCTGGAATATTCCACAGTAGTAGTATCTTAAAAAAATAATTTAAAAAAACATGAACTTCTACCATGTGCAGGCTTTCTTCTGGGTCAATGACAATTGCAATTTCTTCATTTAAAAAGTTTCAAATTTCATAATAATTCCTCACATATCTGTAGTACCTCTGACGTTCATGGAACCAAATATTTTTTTCAGAAATCATTAGTTATTCTGCATGTTTTTTGTGCTAAAATATGTGTGTTAAATTGTGTGTTAAAATGTCAAGTGATGCAACCGTCTGCCCTTAACTGTTGACTTTTAAACTTCTTTAAATTACTCTAAATCTAATCAAGTTTATTTTCTTTCTTTTTTGCCATATTTTCTGAAGTGTTTTGTAGTCCCATATGAAATTTCAGCTTCCTTGAATAGTTATTTCCCCCATAATATTCAAACAAATATTGTCAGAGCGTGTTAATTTTTTCAAATCAGTATCACAGTATCATGTTCATATTACTCAGAACTTTAGATTAATATCCCAACCATGCTTTAGAAAATAAAACAATTTTATACACCACATGACATTTTTTAAGATTGTAGCCAATTCATGTACATAAAAAAACACTAAAAACGCTTAATATAAATGTCAAACATAGATTTATTCAGACCCGACACTGTAAATAATTGAAAAAGTTCAATAGAAACTAAATTTTAAGATTTAGCTGTTGAATATCCTTGAATGTCAATGACCCTTCTACAAGGATCTGACTATTAACCTGTCTCCATTGTGATGTTTATTTCCATATTGTAAAATAACCTTGGCAAAACGGTAATATCTCCATGGAGACAAGCATCCTCCCTAAAAGTTACACAATGCACTTTTAAGTTCATTTGAAGTGTACCTTAAGAGAAGCAAGGATAATATTACAGATGAACTTATTTATAGAGCTCTAAATAAACCTACAGAAATGCTTCACAATGAAACTTTAATTTTACATGAGTTCGCCGTTTAGCGTTTTGTAATGTATTTTATGTTTAATGTTTAGTTTTAATGGAAAAACAAGGAGCGTGTGCAGTGTAAACTATAGTCCCACATGCCCTTATTAATACATATAAGTCTCAAAAAAAGAGTGCACATTTATCTGAGTAATTATCAAGTTGTTTTATTTCTGTTTCAGAGTAACAAAACCAACAAGACGTGAGAGAAAATGCTTGTTCTTAATCAGAAAATAGGTAGAAAGTCCCTGGGAATAATTAACAGTCTAACAGTCTAAAAGGCCTTTAAGTTGTTCACAGATAATTTTCACATTCAGAGTAGTGCTACTTCATTGATTTACTAAAAAATAAAACTAAATGCTATGGAGAGGAGTTTGCGGCTTCCAAAACCCAGCTGTAGCGCATTGACCTTATTATAGTATACTTATTATACATCCATGTTTTATATACTTTCAGCAAGCGTTTCTTATGTCGGTGTTTCCACTCTAACCAGCTGTCCACTCTCACAATGGGTCAACTACTTTCAATTTGTTCCCAATGGAGAAAATGACAGGCAACACAGCAAACTTTGTAAAATGGGCATTGTTCAAGCTGAATGCTGTTATTTTGCTGTGGTAAAAACAGTGCTACGATGCCAGAGGAGTGCTTTCAAAAACAATTGGAAACACAAGCCCTCATTGATGCAGTAGCTTGTGACAACAGAAGTAGTTAATAATGCACTGTGTAACTTTTCTGGAGTGGGTTGCAACCTGTTTGTCTCCAAGGAGATGTTAATTCTTTGGTCTAAATTGTCCACTTTATGTATTAAACTAATTTGTCTTGCATTTATTAATCTTCAGCTGTTATTTATTGCTCAAAAATCTAACCTAACCTATAATTTGGCTTACAAGTCTCCATGGAGTTTATGGCCATACTGTGGAACATTACTGTCACATCGCCACGGAAACAAGCAGGTCATGCACTCTCCAGCAGGTAAGTTACACGGTGCACCCTTAATTTCTCAAGGTATAACTATAGGAAAGTATGTACTCCAGTTGTAGAGAGTGCTGTTTAAGATGTGAGCTCCTATTCAAATACGAAGGTCTCCTTGACATTTGCAGTGCTGCATCGGCTCCTCATCCTGTCACATTCCCACGAGCAGCGCAGGGGACGCCGCGCACTGTTGACATTTACAAGACTATCTCTGTGAGAGCAATTGTATTCTATATGAAGAAACATCGCCACCGTCTTTGTCCTGGAGGCATGACAAAAGCTGCCAATTATAGTCATTAGTCTAAAGGAAAGCAAAGGAATCAGATTTTGTAAAAAGGAGTGTGTTGTAGAAATGGTCGAGCGTGAGTTTTAAGGTTAGATTTATATCAATGGTTCTCAAACAGTGTTATGTATTAATTCATGGGTTTCAGAATGACAGGAAGAGAGGACTTTTGCTCTAACAATTACCTATTTAAGGTGAAATGTCACATATAATAGAAAGTACAAACCCATGAGCTATGTGAGTTTTTCTGAAATTCAAAAAAAATAACTCTGAATTAATCCTTGTTTAGAACTATTGTAGAGGTTTAGTTCCATTTTGTACTGTATTAGTTTAGACCTAGAATAGTGCTGGTACGGACCTGGTTTAGATCTAGTCGAACTCAAAAGGTCAGACATTTTTAGATGACGCATTGTATAAACTGTTTGAGAATAACAAGGTTAGAGAATGCAACCGGTCAGGAAGCAATACTAGCAAGGGACATAAAAGGACGTACCGTCTCACACTTAACTGTTGCAAGTTCACCTCCAAAACACACTTACACCATACCATTTAGTATTTTCATATTCATATAGTGTATGATTTTTTTTTGTGTGTAAAAAAAAAAAAAAAAAATCTATGAATGTTTCACCACTACTGCCATTGTTATGACATGACTGAGCTAAGCATTAACCCAGTCCAACAGATCAGGCTCTGGACAAAGGCCAAGAATAGAGTAGTTGAAGATAGTTCACTAGCAGCAGGGTGAAAGCAGGGCGAGGGTGATATGAGGAGAGAACAGAAGCACGATAACAACTGTAAACACAAAGAAGTGCCCATGCATCGGTAAAAACTATGATGTTGTATGGCAAAATGAAATTAAACATGGTGGAAATTAAGAGGTCTCAATATTAACTTTATTGACAAACTCCCAAATAAAATGGAGGTAGGAGACAAGACGTCAATGAGGTTAAATGACCTTAAATTAAATAAACATTTGTGCGGATGGGCCTGGTTAGTTCAGAACCTGTGCGGATTTGCCATTAGAAGCTTTGCGTTTTAGCTCAACTCATTTTAACTCAAAGTCCAGTTTTGGTCCAGAATCACTGAAGAGTTTAGAAGTCAGGGCGGTTCTTCTCCAGCTTGCTGTAATCCATGTTGACAGCAAAGAGCTAAAATAAAAAAATAAAAAAAAGTTGCAAATGAAACAATTTCTTACTTTCTAAAATTACACATGAGAATGAGATGATCAGATTGTTCAATGTTCTACAATTACTTTAATAGTGAATCAGATTTGCTGCTACAGGTCAGCCTTAACACGATTACACCTCGCAATTGATCCAACTCTAATAGAACTAATCCACTCTAATCCAACTTTGGCAAAGGTAGGGGAATTACAGCATAAGAAATCACACCTTGTACTGGTAATTTGGACTCAGTTTATTCCAGGGCTCAGGGTTGTTCTTGCGGTCCCAGCTGGAGAACAAGAAATGGTCAGTGACAGAAAACTTATAATGCTGCTTTTGGACATTATATTATTTAATTCATCATCAAGAACTGATTTGGACAGTTACCAGACGTCAGGGTTCCTCAAGCCAAGGCGAGCAAGATAAATCATGGACATGGCAGTCCCACCACCGATGAAGAAGAGCAAGGGGATGAGCTACAAGAAACATAACAGAAATCACAATCAAACAAAATACATACAAAAAATAATACTTTATAGTGTGTAACATTAACCCATCAAATTAATATCTTTGTACCAGAGGCAGCTCAAATGTGATAAAACGCAATAAAAGCTTAAAGATTACGAACCAGTCCAGCAGTCTTGTTTTTATCTGTACAAGTTAGATTTTTAAACATCATAAAGTCAATACAGTAATTTCAATGTACACATCAAAATGTTAACTAAACCTAATACTGATAATATAAAGTAAAAAAAAAAAATACGTGGAAGCTGACAGCTAGCATTACTATGAGCTCCTGGCACTTAGCCACCTTAACCTTAATGCTAAAACTCTTGACTCCAGTGTCCTCAAATGACTTCAAAACTCCAAACTATAGAGAATACAGCCCTACGTGTCCACATTTTTACGTATACATTGTGCTTTTTTCAAATATTCCCTCATTATCAAAACACTGACATCAGAAAGTATTGGCAAAGTCAGTGCGGTCAAAGTGGAACTAGCATCACTACTGCTAACTAGTGATGCTATGCTAGTTAGCCACAAAAATGTTGCCGATAGTGCGAAGTGAAATCAAACACTTATTAGATTATTTCGCCAAAGTATTTATATTGTACTTACAGCCGGGTGACTTTTCAGTTGTTTCTTCATCAACGCCAGCATTGTGACTTGATTTGGAGAGGGTTTTATCGGAATTTGTACAGAAATAAACGGATTACCGAGAGCCAAGCCAAAGGCGTCGCAGTTTATGTGAGAAAAGAGCGGAAGAGGGCCACATGAAGCAATTTAGGATGCTCAGCAGAGCGCCTGAACAAACCCGCTTAGAATGGAAAAAAATACAGAAAATACTCAAACTAAATTATGATTGACAGGTCAACAGATAGATCACTTGTTATTTTGATATTTCAGATGGCTCAGTTTGTATAACATACGGTACTGTGTAACTGTCATTTTTGGGGAACTTATTTTAATCTGGCAAAAATTAGAAGACCAAATTTAGACCAAAACAAATTTGGCACGAGTACAGCTGTGGGATCACTCGCCCACCTCGCGTAGAGTGAAGTTGTTCATGTATTAAAGACAACTGTAATGTAATATTTTTATAAACAACCGGCTACTATAGGATTCATGACTTTCAGCGATTAAGTTCTTATGGCCTATAAATACACAAAACAATGAAATAGTTCAAGCAGTATTAAAAGGCTATTTTACAAAATCTCCATTGCCTCTACAACTTATACACCAGTTTCCACTCTCTTGTGCTTAGCCTTCCTTGTAGCCTTCCACAGGACAAGACAAAACTTATACAATAATGCATCTTATGTCTGTGCTTTGCAGAGGACAAAATTATGATTGTTTTATTCATACAAAACAATTTTGTTACTGTAATATGTGACCATTCAAATTGCAATTAATCTTCCAGGACTAAGAGCCTGTACCAGTTTGTGAAACTATTCCAAGAACACACTGAACGTGACAGTACTTAAGTAGCCTTATTTAGCATTTTTATACTCATTTTGCTAAACCAGACGACTGGAACAAAGTGCTGGAAGTAGTCCTTTCTATTCATCTAGTGTTTAATATCCCGATTAACCCAAAAAATGTGACAAAGCAGACTGCATACATGTTGGTATTTTTATAAATTACATTTTTGTGATGACAGTTTTCACCTCAAACTACAACATAATGAAACATTTGTAAACCGTTCACTGGCCATCCACAGGCCTATAAGTATATTCACGACTTAATGCTGGGAATTCTTTAGGCCTTGTGTTTAATATTTATTTTAAAGAGATGAGCTGGTAGTAGAAAAAATACATTTAACAAGTACAGTATTTTCTGTTGTGTCATGCGGCAAGAATAATGTCCTTGAGATAGGTATAGTCATATCTAATTATGTTACTTGCTTCTTTATAAGAAAAAGTAAAAATGTTCTTTGAGCAGCAGCTGAACATAAGAGTGGACGGAGTTCATGTGAAGGACTCCTATATTTACTACTGAGCTAAAATCCGCACAGATTCGTTCACAGGTTGTTGACGGATTCAGTGCTTCTTGGGACCTTTGCCAAATTTAGCATCCAATCCAAGACCTGAAACAAAACAAAAATACAAATCTGAGTAACAAAATGCATCACTTAAGCTTCAGAGATATAATTTTGGACTTTTTTTTCCCTAATTTAACAAGTAATTTCCAAATCTAATGCTGAATCGTTAGTGATGACAGTGCCTTCATAGTGATTCTCATTCATGGAGCGACAACTACCAACCTATAACATTCCCCTTTTGGTTTGTTGTGAATAAAAGCACAGAGAAGACAGAATATTGGGGGGGGAAAGGGGAATGTCAAACTCTGTAAACATGAATTCACACGTCTCACCTAAGAAGACTAGGATGGTGCCGAACCACTGCATGGAGGTCAGGACGTTTCCAAACAGAATCACAGAGCCGAGGATGGTGAAAAACTTTCTTGTGGTGGTCACAATGGAGCAGGTCAGAGGGCCGAAGTAGACCACTGTCATGAAGATGAATGTCTAAAAGAACAAGGAAAAGTTAAATACAGTGTTAGAGGTACAGTACTTGTGTAGTACTATGTGGACATATAGTTTTACTAGTGTTACTTCCAGTAGTTGTCAGTACATTAACAAAATACCACAATGTTCAAAGACAAATAAAAGCTAGGGGCTCATATTAAACTTAATATTTGTGTTCATGCACCAACAAATCAAAACACTAAATAGGCCATGGTGCATCTCTGTAAAGGTTATACTGCCACCTTCTGGGTACAAAAATAGCACTTATTTATTCCAAGTATTAAAACAATTTACTTTGCAACTACATTCTAAAATGTATATTTTTCAAAAGGTCAATAATGTTTATAACACTTTTTTTAGATTCTCCACTTCTGTAATGAGAACTACATTTACAATCGAGGCTAATTTTAGTCTAAAACAAAGTCTAACTAGGTCTAGACTAGAGCAAAAGCAGTAGCCCTACACCTCTGTATATTAGAACTAGGAAACTACACAAAAATACTGTAACTTTTCAGTCTGGCTACATTCGTTCCCACGAGGTCTGTTTAGACATAGTGCTCCTCCTCTTGAATTGATATTTATGCCATATTTTAGTTACATTTGATAAGTCACTTTTAAAGAATATTACTCCTCCCTTCCTGGGCGTGGAAATTATTTAAACTAACATTTTAGCACAAGAGCTTAAGTACATTTATTAGTTATATACACTGACTAAACTATTAGAACTAACATAACTGCGGCTGATTGGTAAGTTTACACAGCTCTACTCACCTGACCCAAAGCACTGGTCAACCCAAACAGAAGAATATTGTAGATAATACTCGGGTGACGTTCGGTGAAGCTTAAAAAGTCCCACACCTCACCGGTCCACAGCACAGCTACAAATAAAACAAAACATTTCAAAAACAGCAGTTGTTAAAGGTGCATTGTGTAACTTTTCTGATGAGAGGTCAGTCAAACGCTTTTCTTCATGGAGATGTTGCTTTGTCTGGAATCAATACCAAGCCAGACCAAGTTACAGGTTAGAGCTGTGATTAGATCTGTGTTTTTCTAGGTATTTTAAAGCTATAAAACCACATGGAAGTGAGTAAATGTAAGTTAGAGCTGTTTAATGCGATTATCTTTTATGGAATGTCCCACAGTACGACATCTCCATGGAGAAAAGCAGTTGACAGACCCTCCACCAGAAAAATTACACAATGCACCTTTAAATGTCCTATCACTCAATCTATCCATAAACAGTTGAGTGTCAGCTGTATTTAGAAGTTTAATGGGTAAATAGCACCATCATGTGGACAACATGTAAACAATGTGTCTCAAATAACACAAGAGATCTGCAAATCACAAAATTACAAAAGAAATCTCTGAAGTTTGACCAGTGATATTTTTGCCACATAAAACTAAAGTGTGTGAAAAGTTTTACCAAGGTATAACTTTATAAATTAAAGGTATTTACAAGACTTAGAGGATGAGAGAACATATAAGAGATAGGAGGCACAGCCAATTAGCTTGTTATATGAATGCTAACAATCTCTTAGTTCTTATATTGGCTTTGACCTGTTGATCCTCATTTCTGTGCCCATTAGTGCACGGCCTCGGAAAGCGGCTCATTATATCGCATTTGTTTTATCTGCCTTGCTCTTTAGCGCGTTATCCTCACACACCAACACTTTGAGCTTCAGGATTCCTTATCTCCAACAATAACACTGAACACTTTGCCTTAACTGAATTAATGAGAGCGTGCCTCCTGAGGGGCCTTTAAGGGGCCTTGAACACTGTTACTTTGTGTTTCTTGACTGAGCTGTTTTCTTGTCAGCAGCACCGTCACAGTTCTCATTTGCCCCGTCTCTTTATGGATAGTTACTGTTTGAAAAGTTAAGTTTGTTGAGGCAACAAGGTGCATCTAAAGGAATGAAACACACCAATGTATAGAACATAATTAAATGTATTCTAGCATTAAAGTAGTATGTAACTTTGCCCCTGAAAAATATAGACTTAAGTCCATGTTTTTTCATTATTGTTGTGTTTCTATAGAGCTAAATTACTACCAAAAGGCTGTAAACAAGAACATTTCACAAATGTAACAGTGTGTTTTGCAAATATGCAAAATTATTTATACAAATGTGATTTGATTGGCAAATATGGACAATTTAATTTGTAGCTGCGAGACTACTTTTTCCCAGTAAATTATTGTTCCTTTGGCTATATTCTACAGTATGGCATATAACATGTCTTCATATAGAATATTCCAAAGTATTAAATTTTAACTTTTCTCTTTTATGGAATCATGCACTTGACATTCCACATTCAAAAAATTACACACTATCAATTTAAACTTAATATTCTTCCATATGTGTATAATTATATAAGGGTCAGTAAAGATTTGTCTATGTTTACTTCCCTCCCAAATTATTCACAATTTACTATTTGTAAAAAAATATATATTTACATATATTTTTTTTATTCAGTGTAACGCTTCATTAGCCCAGCAGTGGTTCATTGTCCAAACCTTTAAAGAATACATAAAGATTTAAGAATAACCAAGTTACTGTTTTTTAAATACATACTTAGAGCCAATGAAAGGTTTTTAATAATTTTGTACTTACAATTTAAATCTTACATCTATATTTTTATGTAAAATTTAAAACTTAAAAATGTTTGTTTTCTAGTGTGAATTATTGAGCCAACAGTGTGAAACCTGATAATGAGTTCATTTGAGCTGGTGTCTTTTATCACTTTTATCACTTTGGCAGAGCCTCGGTTTCCACCTCAAGGTGATGTAGCTCATTATGGTGATTTCTTCTGTTCTGGCTGCAGCTGTTACCTCTGATGTTGGCTGGAGGGAGACCCCAGTAGTTTCTGGCACTGCACTTTTGTTTATTTTCATTTGTGCATTTGGCAAAGGGACAGTGGACCTACCTAGTCCAAGCACCAGAGTAGACCACAGATTTATATTCAGCATCATGTAGTTGGCTGTGGTCTGGAAATGAGCCCTCATGTGATCCTGAGCCACTCCAGTCAGACCGTCCAGCGTCAGGGAGATCAGCTTATGCAAAACAACACAGGACCATGAGAACAAAGGTACAAATGAAACAGATAATCTTACATCAGTGCACCAGTGATGAGTGGAGTGAGCAAAGTAAATCAGCTGAAACAGGTTTTTCATGACCAATGCCGATACAGATTTTTTTTAATTCCAGAGCAACCGATCTGCCAATTTAGATACTTTTCCCCAAATTATACAATTCGAATTTGCTAAAAACTCATCGACAACCTTGTTTTAATACAAACTGGATAAGGGAGTAGAGTAATATTTTGTGTAGTGCCCTCAAATAAATCTTTATGCATATTCTTTAGGGAGCTGGTTGGACCAAACTAAATGTCGGCTGCTCTTGGACATTGAAGGCAGTTATGCTAAAAAGGGCAAATATTGGACAATATATTGGTCTATTTAGTGAACCTGATTTTTTTTAGGTTTATGGTGTCCATGGCACAGTATCAAAATCCATTCTATAGTACTCAGAGGGTTAGCATAAAACTCTGTTCACTGTACTTCTACTACCCACAATGAAGCATTCAAAATGTAAAGAATCGATAGCTGGAAACTGTAAACTCAAACATTTTCAGATTGTTTTGAATATTTCTTGAGAATTTGTGCCCACTTTAAACGCCCTGTATGAATAGAGCTCTTTTTGGTCCTGGGAGAGCTCATATTACCTCCACCACCTAGTTTGGAATGTCTCACACAAGCAAACATTGTTTATATCATAATACAAACAAAATACTTTTCAATATACTGTGTCAGCAGATGAAGGCCTAGTTTCCTCTTGTGGCATTTTGTTAACAAAATGGTCTGATTAACTTTTAGATAAATCATTTGGAGTATTTTCAAAGACACATGCAAGACCTGCAATCTCAAATTAAGCACATACTGGTAAATAATGAGAAAGTGTAAAACAGTACCAGGAGAATTTCCCCAAAGCCAAAGACATGGTCGTCTGCCACAGCGGAGCTCTTGTTCGGTTTGTAAAGGAACAGAGCTACTCCGGTCACAATCAGCAGCACACACAGATACTTGGCGAGTGGATATTTCTTCCTCAATATCGTCACACCAAGAATCATGACTGTAACGAGACCAAACAACATTCAAATCTGTGAACTGATGCAATATGATATCACTATGATGAAGATTTTTTATCATGCAGTGGAAAAACTAGGGATGCACCTTTCCATTCTTTTCAGCTCAGTTACAAATTGAAACTATAGCCTCCAAAATCAACTGATACCACAGCAGAGAATGAAAACTGAACCAATATTTGGAAAAGCATCATATGATCAAGCAAAATATTAACAATCAGTTCGGATGTCTACTGCAAGTGTTGGATTGGTGCATCCCTGGGCAAGTGGTGCCACTGTCGAGATTACATTATCCAAACAAAACTTTTTATGATTAAGCATTTCTTAAAATATATTGTTTAGAAGTGGTCTTATACTTATTTTTTGATTTTATGATGATTTAGTATTCAGTTACTTAGTTCATTAAGCCAGGAGTCAGAGATTAATCAATAACTGTTATATAAAGTGAGAAATTAATCAACTAAAGAAATTTAACAAAATGTGTCTCGTTCTGTTTTTTAACCTACATGAATTGACAACACCTTAAAAAAATGTCATGTGATGCGACTAAGAATAACATAAAAATTATTTTATTTTCAAAAACATGACTGGGATGTTAATCAAAGTTCTGAGTAATATGAACATGATATTGATATTTGAAAGAAAAGGACACGCTCGGACAATATTTACAGTACATATTATATTATGGGAGGAATATCTATTCAAGAAAGCTGAAATTTCATGTGAGACTAGAAAACACTTCAGAAAATATGCCAAAAAAAATAAATAAATTTGATTAGATTTAGAGTAATTTTAAAGAAGAAAAGAAGAAAGATCAGCAGGTAAATGTGGACGGTCGCACCACATGACATTTTAACACTTTAAATACAAAAAACAGGCATAATAACTAATGATTTCTGGAAAACTAAAGGACCGAAGGAATTGCAAATGGAGAGACGTCATGTCATTGACCCATACATATGTTTTAGAATAATGCAGAATGATAATTACAGTGTCTAATTATGTGACAAATAGAGGTGTTAAGAAGCGTCAGTGTAACAGGGTTTAATGTATGCAGTCTGTCCTGGGAGTGTGACATATGGATAGTGACAGCGTGTCTATCTACAGAGAGTCAAAGATAGCTGTTCTGTTCAAACATGATGCACAGTGACATGCCCCATATGCTCTTATATAGGTCACTCATAGTACAAATACTACTATATACACAGAAAACTGCAATCGTTTAGTGCAGTATTTGTAAGTTGTATGTTAAAAGGTCTGAATTAGGCATTTTTCTGGTCTACTGTATGTTATAATGTTGTTTTCTCACCACAAACACACCTGGAGTTGTGTTTTGTGTTTTATTCACACATGTTTAACACACAAACCCTGTAGATTTACGCTGAGTTCTTCTCTCAAACAGAAAACACCTTGTGACGTCATGTGGAAATACAGGAAGTGTTCTGTGATTTTAATTACACCTTCACTAAAATCATTTGGATGATTTTAACCCTGGAGTTGCTAATCTCTATTGGACAAATGGTAAAAGTAACTTGAAAACTTCATGTACACTTCATGTCATCACAAGGTTGAACACAGCATTTTGAACTTTGGAGACGTAGAAAGACAAATAATTATGGGTTACTCAAACCTGGAATGAAATTAAATGCAACTCCAATATGTTTTTCAGGAGGTAATAGCATCATAACATAGTCAATTTTGCGTAATATAGGACCTTTAACAGGCACTTATTAAAAAATATAATCACTTAATCAATGCAACAGATATTTTTCTAACACTAATGCAGATACAACAAATAAAACTCGAAACAAAAAAATTATTGAGATATAAAGTATAACATGTGCAATGTTTACCTGGTATGGGCTTACAAGATTTTCCCAGCACCTGAAATAATGACAAAGTTTATATTTGAATTCTCCGTGGTAATTATGAATACACATTTGAAGCCTGCAGACTCACCTGTGTGGGGTAATTGACAAACTGGAGGGCGGAGTTACTGGACACCATGGCCCCAACATAGGACAGTGAACACACTCCATAGAGCCAGTTTTTTGTGAGATCAGGTTTGGGCCCTTCAAATAACTGGATTACTGTTAAAAGGAGAAAGAGGCAAAGTATTGATTCAGTAAACGGACTTTGTCCAATGATTTATTTTAAAACAACTTAAATAGTGTGCATTTTCTGGTATAATCTCCCAGAGAAGGATGGCCATTGCCTGCTTGTTTCCTTAAAGATGTGATTGTTTGACTATAATGCTCCACAGTCTGGCATTTAACTTGACTTTCTCAGTGAAGATAAGCAGGCAGCGCCAACAGGCCAATATACAAGTGAGATTTGACAGGCAGGTCCACTCACAGTGTATGAATCAGTGGATGCATGGGGCGTGTTTGTAACAATAAAGAAGTGTAATACCAATGGAACGTTAAGCGCATAGTGTATTAACACAAACTACAAAAAGGAAACTTACATAGTTTAGCAAATATAGCATTGATGATGCATTGGATGAACACTAAAGTTCGGGCAAATTTGAACTTTTCTCCATTGCCGTAGTCTCCTCTTGTGCTGAAAAAGGAATACAGCATTATTGTAATTTCAGATTGTCTAACACGGTGAAATTACTATTGCAATGGTTGTTAAAATGTGTTCAGTACGGCTTCCCAATCAAAACAATTCATCATTATGTCTTTCCCCATTTGCATATTTCTTAATAGTTGCCCACATCTGAGATTATTATTATAATCTAGAATGTAAAAAACACATCTGCAAAACAATGCACCCTGACTAGTCAGATAGTGTTAAGGTAAAGGTTAATAATAGGGTGTAGTTTACAACATGCATAACATGCATAATCTTCATGTCATTATAAGTTGCCAAACAAGAGATTTACATGTAATATTTTCCTCATATAACCAGCTTTTGTTAAACAGGAACCACAACTATTACAAAGATCAACAGAGACAAAGCACTAATACAGTAAGCCACCTTGAGGTTTGTCAAAATGGCGTGTGATGAGTTTTATTAATTTATCTTCCAATAAACCATAGCATAAAAGTGTTTATTTGAACCTAATGAAGGGAATTTGTGTTGAGGGAATATCAGGATCAAATGTTTGTATTTTGTACTGAGTGGTGCTCAATCTTTTCTGTCTATAGTAGCGCCTCAGCTTTGCATACTCTGAGAACCCCTTTAGCATATACAGAGTTTCTTGAGGCATTATACATCTGCTGACTAGTACTTCTACTTTACCAGTTATTACCGGATTTTCTTGTTTTAAAGAGATCTGTTATTATGCAGAAAGATCCTAAAAGGTGCATTGCTCAACTTTTCTGGAGGGGAGTCTGCTCCATGCTTGTCTCCATTAAACATTAAACATATCCATCTAACAGTTACAGGTGTTTCTATCGCTCATAAATATATTACTTCTGTGAATGGGGATCTGAATTGTAATGTAGCCTAAACATGTAACCTTCTCGTATCTTTAGTGATAAGTTTAATCTATACTGAGGAACAATTCTAGTCAAAGCAGTAAGATTTCCAAGGAGACAAGCAGATGGCAGTTACAAAATGCACCTTTACTTTCAAATACTATTCATTTCCACTTTCATTTTTCTTTCTTTGAAACCTGAAACCAAATGAGTGCCATATAACTGCTCTATGTCACTATGGTACAACATCACTGTGAAACCAACCACATTTTAGTCTGAAAAGACAAAAAGAACTTCTGTTTGTTTAGAGTTAGAAACATTGTAATACTTATACATATGTTATAGGTTTATGGTCCGGGTCTGAAGTTCAGGCAGGTTGCTGTAGGCAATAATAATAATAGGATGACAGGTCAGCTTCATATGGGAGTTTATTGCAGGGATTAAGTCTTACTACTAGAACATCTTGTGTTAGATTGTGTCCTTCGTTTGAAACTCAACACCACATTTCCCCTACAACTAGGAAACATACCAGATGGGTCACCCTCTATTACTGAAATGCAATATCAGTCTTAAAAAAGGCGCTGACATTTAAGTAACAGCTAAAGCATTGAAATGAATACTGATTTAGACAAGACAAGAGGGGGAGTCCCAAAAGCACATGAATGAACACGCACCGGTGGTCCGCACATCTCTGGAACTAAATTACGCAACTTACATTGTCTCCTGTAGGATCCCGTAGTAAAAGTAACAGACAAATACTCCGAAAAAGCACACGATGAACCGTATCTTCATATTGTCCCATAGAGCGGAGTGTCTCCCGGCTCCTTTACCCGCAGCCATGCCGCCTGCGTCTTCCACCACCACGGACACAGATCCACTTCCCCCGGGGCTCCGCGCACAGATGTCCCGCTCCACTATCGCTGCGATGACGAGCCCGGAAGTGGTGCTCGTATTTCAGTGTAGTCTGAGGGTTTCTTCGTTTAAATACCCCGCAGACCAATCGCTATTTGCATCTGCGGTTTTGCCACGAGCAGAAATTTCCAGTCATGATTTACGCACTCGATTATTGTATATTTGTTGGTAAAACACCTCGTGAGGAGCTGCTCAATGGTGCATCTTCCCTCGTAGAGTCAAAAGCAATGAGTATTTTCATTCAGTCTCAATGTTCCCTATAATTAAAATAAATACAGATAAATCCCCAAAACAACACAGTGGGGTTAGGTCCTTTATAGCTTTACGCACAGACGCCAGTTTGTATTGATGGATAAAATGTAACCTTTAAAATCTAATTGTACACAATAAGACTAGATATGATTATTTTGTAAGTTATATTTGATTGTTCTTATTTAGATGTAGCCATTTCCTATTTAAATACACATTTTATTCATTTTATTATTCTGGCAGATGTAAAGTCACCTAGTATGAAAACTATAGGTCCTCTTTGGGAAACGTCGCCTACCTTTTTGACGTATAAACATGTGGACTCTTTTCATTGGTCCATGTAAGGCTTTAATAAAAGGTTTCAGCCAGTCACACGCTACGTTTAAATAAAAGGGGTGGGACTTGAATTTGAAAACTGAATTTCCACGTGTCATATCGCAGCAAAACAACAGAGGGTAGCAGACAACAGGAAAGGTACTAGAGGAGCGTAATTAGGACCAACAGCTGGCATGAACATGTCTATAACACACAATACCTTTATTTAAAACAAACGGCATCTGACTTTATTCGTAAAGTGTTAATTAACTTTTTTTTCTTTTTAAATTGGAAAGGCCTTGCACAAGCCATAAGTGGAACATAGTAAGAAAACGTCTAGTTGATATTAACAGAAATCCAAAATATTTCAAACGTCAAAGCACAAAACCTAGACTGGTATTGCCTGGGGAGTCCAGAATCTTCATAAAGTATTGGGGAAGTGTTTATTCTTCTCTTCTCTAAACTGTTCATGAGAGCGAGGGGAGAGAAACTGAATAGAGATTTCTGTCTGTGTAGGGTGACCAGGATTTCTATTTACCAGTAACAGTCCCCGTTTTGAGCCTTGTGTCCCTTGTCCTGTCAGACTTATACAAAACATTTGATTTGTCCCAGTGTTAAAAAAGGAATGTCCCAGGTGTCTCTGTTTTTTTGGTTTTTTTTTTACTAATTTGATACCAGCCAACAGGAAAGGGAAATATATTGTCATTTGTTATTTGACATTAAAATACAGAAAACCGTGTTTGAGAATGACTATAAGGCAAATAAATGCCCTCAGATTATACAGCCCTCTGACTGCATACTGAGTGGAGAATAGACAATGTGATGCACTCGTTTCATAATTTTATTTATACAAAACTTCCTAACCAGGGTCTGTCTCAGTGTTTTATTTTGAAAATCTGGTCACCCTGTGCCTATGGTTAAAACATAACTGAACAGGCCATAGACTGAAACAGAGCTGAAAAATGTATATGTATAAAAATGTATCTTTTGTAGAGCAATACAGACCTTCAAAAATAACCAAAAAGAGTCATTTTAGTTGATTTGAACAGAAAAACCAATGAAAAAGTAACAAGCAGCTGTAAAAGTACAACAGAGTTTCTAAGTGCTGTGTAAATATCAACTTCATCATGAGTAAAAATTAAAACTCAAACCTGAAATAAAATTTACCCTCTAATTTTTTATAATGGCCTGTAACAACTGCAAACTGAAGCTTTGTGAAAAACATTTTGTTTAGATTATAATTTACTTAAGGATAAAAACAGGAAAACACAAATCAGGATTTGTGTTTTGTCTTTCACATTAGCATCATCTCTGTGCTTTACTTTACTGCTGATGTAGTATTTACCTGAATGAACTGGAGCTCAAAAGTGACGTCTCACTCTGGTTCTGGAAATACATTTTTTATTATTTTTTTCCCCATAGACTTAAAAAAATACAAATATTAAGAGTTCAAACATATTGCAGAGGCTAACCAGCTACACAGTAACTAATCTCCATAAGGCATTGCCCAAAATGCTTTAATAACTTGGTATTTTATAAATTAAATATAAAGTAAAGTGTAAAAACATTAAAGGTCTTGTGTTCATTAGTTACTATGCAGCTGATTAGCCCTCAGGAAGCTTCCAAACTTAATGTTAGTTTATTTCAGAAAGTCTATGTGAAACATTACTGAGAACTATACTTCCTGAAATAGTGGGTGGGAGTCACTGTTGGGCGCCGTAGTGACACAATTACATTAAGTTAAACTAAGCTCTTGTGCAGTCCTCTTGCAGGTGTAACAACGCCAGAAAAGCAGCCACATTTTTTTTTTTTTACTGTGAACCAAAATGTCCAAACATAACAAGATCAAGTATGTGGGATTTCCATTTTCCTTCAGGACACAGAGACCAGTTCAAAAGCGTCCCGTCTGTGATCACTGCATGCCCAGGTGCCTCGTTGGAGAAGCTTGTCCGGGGCATCCAGTGACAGGAGACACAGACAGCCCCCTGAAGAGGAGGTCCATGGAGGGCAGCAGGGGCTTCAGGAGGCTCACGGGGCAGAAAGCAGAGCCTCCGTGAGGTGTGAAGTTCACTTTATTGAGGTCTGGACAGGAGGGGGCAAGAAGAGGCTCATCCTGAGAGGCAGACCTGGGGGGAAAATAGAAAATAATGCGTTTTATGGCAGAAAGTAATAGTATTGTCACAATACTAAAATTTCTAACTTGATTTACTGATGATACTAAGGAATAGACTTGCTATCTGATTTTCAATACTTTTGACAACCCTACCTTCCAATACTACATGGATGAGCAGTGATGGGAAGAGCTTATAGAAGGCATTTAGTTACAGAATACTACATTAAAATGCATTTAGTTACATGGTCCAATCAGGGTAATGTATTCTGAATACTTACAATATGATTACATGCAATTAAATGCAAGCTGGGAATTAAAACAATTAAAGCTTTATGTTTGTTTCACAATTTGTTACGCATTTCTTACCACTATATATAAATGAAAAACTACAAGAGACGTGTTTTGTGTTTTACTCACTGAATAGGAGCAGTTTGAAGCCTAAATTGCACAATCAAATATTGTAACATATCTGTTCCTTTGAGTTGAAGTATTCTGAAAGCCATCAAATGAACGACGAGTAAATGCATCTGCAACTATTACTAAAATCTGTATTCTGATTATGTATTTTCAGTACATGCATTGACTCACTTCTCACCACTACAGATGAGATACGTATATAAGTTCTTGTAAGTTCATCCGTGAGTTTACACAAGGCCATGACCACAACAGACAAACAAAGATAAGTTTATGGTTATCTAAGGTTTGAGGGCAGGGCCACACTTCATGTATACTTTTGGCTGTCACTACCCTTTTTATACCCCTACTCCCTTCCTTTGTGTCTTCTAGTTTGTGCACTCCACCCGTCCTCTTCTTTTTTCTATTTCTTATTACTTTTATCTTTCAGGATACAAAGCCACAGTGTATCTCCTCCTCAGAAACCCCAAACCTGCCTTCGAAAATCACAGTTCTACCATGATACCACTCTGTTTTTTTATTATTTTGAATGCATTATTAACATTTATTTTTTTACTCTTTGTTATTATAATATGTTGCAATGCGTGAGCTACTGTGTCCAAATAATTTCCCTTGTGCGTCATTTAAGTGAAATACTTTCACTTTGGCTTTGTTTTTGTCATTATCATATCTCTATACTCAAGGCACAATATGAAACCATAATTCAAATGGTAAATCAAACCACATTTTATACAGCGCTTTTTCACCTTCAAGGCACTTCAATCCACTTGGGTTAAAGATGGGTTATGTGTCTTGCCCACAGACACGACAGCATTCATCTGTGGGCACTGGAATTGCACCACCAACCTGTGGGCCACTGGATCTATCAGCTCAACCATGATGTTTATGCTGAGAGCGGGATTCGAACCACTAACATTCATATCACACAGTCTGCCAAATGACCTTTTCTCACTCCAGCTACAGTCGTGTTATGAACTCATTATTATTTTAACACCTTATGGCAACCGTCACAAATGTGCAACAAATGTGCAACAAATGGTTTGTATCAAGATATAAGATATAAGAGAGTGGCTGCATTTACCCAGTGCCGGTTAGTGCATATGCGGCACCTTCTAGGAACCTTTGGCAAGCACTTGTTTCTAGTTCTAGTCTAGCAAATTTCAATTTATTTGTTTTTCTATTCAACTATCTCAACTTAATTTGCAATCTACTTAAATCACAAAACCTTTTTATATACAGCTATACAAATTCAGGTGTTAGGGGGAGACACATTCTTGCTCAAGTAATGCTAATATCAAAATAAAAAAACTCTGTTATAGTCAGCAAATGGTTTAAAAAGGCGGTGCTCACATTGGGTCTGTGCACAGTCCTCTTCTCTCACAGCCCTCCGGAGGCTCTCGCTGATACGAGTAAGTTCTGTTGGGACGGGGTGCAGAGGAGCATTGCTGGAGCAGAGGAGGGCTGAGTGCAAAAGAGGGGAGAGCAGAGGAGGAGGGGCACAAGGCACTGCAGTCCTCAGAGACTAAAACATAAAAGACAAACAAATATTATAATAACACATTTTTAAAAATCAGCAAGAGTTGTACAAATTCTGAATTAAAATGTCAGTGTATTTAAATCCAAGCTAAAGTCCAAATTGAGTTGTGTTTTCCATAATTCACTCCTCAGCATTATTTTAGCACATTGAGGAAGTTATTTTGTGGCTTTACTTCAGCTAAACTAAATTATGACTATTATACTATATTATATTTAATGACAAAAGGAAGTACAATCACATTCACTCCAGTACTGCCACAGGTCAAGACATTTATTCATCTTGTCTGTAAATGTTGTTGCACTATCATCATTACCTTGTCAATTAATTATTACTATATTTTAAAGTGCACAGTGTAACTTTTCTGGTGGAGGTATTGCTACCAGCTTGTTTCCATGGATACGTGTTTTGGAAGAAATACTCCACAGTGTAGAATTAAGTGTATCTATCTCACTCTATCTCATGTTTGTTTCTGGTACTATGGTATAATTAAAAGATTTGCAGCTAAACAAATATTAGAATAATAGAAAGAAAAATGTATTGCATCCTATGACAAAGCAACAGCATCTCCATGGAGACAAGCAGGTTACATAGTTCACCTTTAATGTTGCTCGTAGTCTTTTATTTTGGTTCCCTGCTTGTTATGTTGATAGAACTATTTGTTTGAACTGCAGTTGTGGACCCACCCGGCTCTCCCATGTGGCAGGGGGACTGTGACAGGGACAGCAGGCAGGCGTTCATGGGGCAGGGTGAGGTGGAGGGTGAGTTGGAGGGCGACAGGAGCAGTGGGTGCAGGGAGCAGGGGGACTGGGATGGAGACAGCAGGGCAGGATCCAGGGGTCCAGGGGAGGGCTCACTCTGAGACCCACTGCTACACCTCTGTACTGGGGCGGGGGCGCGATGCCCGTCTGGGATGTCCAGAATCTGAGATATCTGTGTGGGAACAAAACAAAAGAAGTAATATATAATAATATAACTTCTAAATTCATACTAGACTGGACAATACAGTATCTAACTTCAAATGATATGAGAACAGTATATCACACACAAAGAACACAACAGCAAAAGAAGGTGATGGGAAACTGACAGTTCAGTCCTTCAAACGTCTCCATGGAGATGTATTGATTTTAATCACACACAAAGAACACAACAGCAAAAGGAGGTGATGGGAAACTGACAGTTCATCCTTCAAACATGTCTCCATGGAGATGTATGGCTTTTACTATGATGTTCCACAGTATGGCATTAAACATTTCTGTAGAGCCAGGATATTTGAGCAATATAGACACCTGTAATAAAATGTTTGCTACACAGATACATATAATGCCATACTGCGGAACATTTCTGAGCAAAGCAAAAACGTGTCCAAATATAAAAGCAGACGGCAAACCTCCACCAGGAGAGGTTTATATTGGACCTTTAGTTGTCCATTTAACAAATAGTCCTATGTAGTTTTTTGAGCAACATATTAATTTAGTCCATTTCTCATTCAATCTATAAATAAGGTGGAGGAAACTCTAACCTCATGTTCTTCATCATCGTCAGGTTTCTCAGACACAAAAACTTCTTCAAGTTCCAGGTTCAGGCCCTCAACACTGCGTCGCAAACGAGTAGCAATTCTGTTCAAGGGGATCATTGGCATAGTCTGGAAAACCAACAAAACAAATGTTGTCATCTTAATCTCTTTACAGTGAGATTTAAACAGATGTAGTGAGCTACCTGAGTGATGCCTGCTACATGCCCCGCGGGCAGGGCCGGGTGAGACAGCTCATACTCCAACGAGGGAGCCGCATGACGGGAGCGTTTCTGCAACTGGTGCCTCAACTTGGCCACCTGAGAACAAAATAACATTTATTATTAAAAGAAAATGTGTTGATTTTCTCACTACAGTAATGTCAGGTCGGTGTAACAAAGGGACAAGGGGAATCTACAGAATATTGAAGGGGGGAGCAGGTTCTATTCTATTGCACAATTTGCCTTTCTATGTCATGAAGCAGTTCAGTGCATTTGGGTTAAGATACTGCTGGACTCCAGATGACATCAGCGTTCTACATCATATTTAATACAGATCTATGGAACCAGTTTAAAAGAATATTGGTAAATGCAGATTTCTGTTGTAATTCAGTGAGTTCTAGGTTCTAGTCAATAATAGAAAGGATTAGGTTATATACGTGTGTGAATTTAGCTTTTAGATATTTCATGGCAAAGTGCAATGAAACCAACAGAGGACACTGCCTCTTCTCATCTTGGATATAACATCACCACATTCTACAATCCAAAAACCATACAGTTCTTATTTATTTCATACCAAAATATTGCCTCTCTCATTTTAGAATATAAGCACCGTCTAGTGTCCCTTTTCTTTATCCTAACTGTTGCAGTTTTGAATGTTTTATTTAAGAGGATGCATTGGACTTGCCTCTCTGAGATGCTCTGCACTTCCCCAGGACGCTGATCTTTTGTGTCCGCTTGCATTTCTTCTGCCTCGGGTTTCTTCTGCCCAGGAACTGGGAGTCTGAGAGAAGAAAATAACAAAAAAGTGAAATTAAAGTAAGTGGTAATCTTGAAATTATTAAATTATTATGGAAAATTCTGTCTCAGTTTTTAAATTCAAATCAAATAGATAATTTGCATCTTTAAAACATCATATTTCAAGAGTAACATTTCAAACAATATCATTTTTGTTTCAAAGCAACAGAGTGAAAGTTGCATGAGTATGTAACTTTCTGGGAATCCATCACCTGCTTCTCTAGAATGTTCCACAGTATGGTAATGATTGATCTCCACGGAAACAAGCAGGTGTCGCAACTAGGGCAAGTTACAGGTCAGATCTGTGGAGAGGCAAGCTCCCTATCCGTAAGAATAAGGCCTGAACTATTCGGTGAAAAATCCAATTGTGATTTTTTTCAGACACATTTTGATAAGATTAGTGAAGTGTTAATAGCGTTAATAATATGATTCACAAACTAATACAAGAATCACATTTCAGAACATGTTTCTACAGATCTAAATTACAGAGATTTTGTTAGGAAATTATGACCTTTGCCTTATTATTTGTATTATAAAATTGCATCCATTTAAATATTTCAAATCGATTGCAATGAATCTAGCAGCCCAAGTAAGTTTTTTTGCAAAAGATCATCTCTAACTAAATAAATCCAAGAAGGAGCAGTTTAAAGCCATAACATGTAACAATCCTGAGAAAATGTTACAACAAACAAGTGGTGACTCAGCTCTAGGTTTTAATCTATTGCCCAAATATACGTCTAGTCTCCATTCAAATGTATGTGGCATGAATGTTAAGCTGAAACTATTTAAACACTTTGCACTGTTTCTCTTGACAGCGGTAAATATAAAAACGCACCACAGCTGTCTGTTAACACCTGCCCCACAACAGCTGTGCAGCCACTTGCAAACAGTCATACTTACAGTACACACACTGTAAAAATATCCAAGCCACATAATAAAAACGTAACACCTCATTGCACAAAAAAAGAAAGAAAGAAAAAAAAGCATTATTCAGAAAAATTCACATCTTGTTGCAAAAAAATTTAATATGCATTGGCATATATATAAGAAAAACAAACCTATACCATTTTTATTGCCAAGCGCTACTAGACAAAAGGTAAAAAGAAGCTGTTAACTTGAAAAATACTGGAGATATACACAGATGAATAATAAAGGATAATAAAGGCACGTGTGAATGAAATAAAACACAACTCTAGGTATGTTATTGAAGAGGTAAATGTGAATGAAATAAAACACAACTCTAAGTCTGTTATTGAAGAGGTAACAACAATATAACATGGCTTAAAGCTCACAAGAGTCAATTTTGTGCAATATGGGACCTTTGAAGTGTCTGAACTCACTAAATACAAGCCTGAAAATACAGTGGTTTCTGCAGTGATACGGTCCACTCCAAAAACAGTAAAACTATGTGCATCATTCATTCACCGCATACCGATTTCTTGACATTGACTCTTGATCTTCTTACAGTTGGAGTTGGGTTGGCGGCTTCTGAAGGCTGTTTCGAAACAAAACTTTGAGGATTCATCCCTGACACCCGTTAAGTCCGGTGCAAAATAATAGTCCTTCTTTGGTTACGGCAGTCGTACACAAAGTCAGATCTTCGGCAGCGACCACATGCATAACATTATCAATCAACGGCTTCTTCTAGCAACTCCAAACCACGTATATCACCGCCATTAATTTCGCTATGCTGCAAAACGCACTCAAACAAGCAGTATTTTGCCTATTTAAACAGCATTACAGTCCGAAGTAGAGTCTGATGTGTCTATCGCCGGGCAGGATAGGTCTGGATGTGGTATCAGTTATAAAGTGACAGGGGGATACTGTTACGAATGGCAACCCCCCACTGTCCAGCGCCTTGTACCCTCCCAAAATCTGAACGGGGGAATGAGACACACAGCTATAAAAAGCATCAAAGGTAGCTGAGAATTTGGCTTGTGTTTCAGACTGGCAGCTCGTCCTATTAACGTTCCTGTCTGGTAAAGGGACATAATATTGTCAACAAGGAGTTAAAGTAAACCAATAGGCTGTCAATGGAAATTTATGAGCCAAGCCATGACTCTAAATAGGACAGCTACTGAACATGTGAAATTAAAAGGATAGAAAAAGTTAATGAATAAGTGACATTTGAGCGTGTTTATTAAAGTGGACCAAACATGTCTTATGCCAGAATGAAATACAAATCTTGGAAAACATGGACTCATTACTGTGCACAAGCTGCTGATAGATACATAGGGAGTTATAAACAAGACGAAAGCCCTAGATTAATTTGATTTGAATGCACAGACTTTTGAATCGGTTTAAATTTAGTTTTTTCAAGGTGTTATGCACAAAGGATTCTTAATATGCAACTGTCACTATACAATTTATAATTACTATGCAATGAGATACGTATCAAAGTAGTTTTATAACACTATTTGTATTCTATAGCATCTGGTGAACAAGATAGAAAGTTATATCAGTGCACTTTAATACTGTTAAAATGTTGTATTATATTGCATCAGATCTGTGGAGAGGCAAGCACCCTATCCTTAAGAATAAGGCCTGATTGATTTGGTGAAAAATCCAATTGTGATTTTTCAGACCAGCATTTTGATAAGATTAATGAAGTGTTAATAGTGTTAATAATATGATTCACATTTTTGACAAAAAGACTGACAAACTAATACAAGAATCACACTTCAGAACATGTTTCTACACATCTAAATTACAGAGATTTAGTTGTTTGTGAAGGAAATCATGACCTTTGCCTTATTATTTTTATTATGAATTGCATCCGTTTAAATATTTAGATTCGATTGCAATGAATCTAGCAGCCCCAAGTAAGAAAGAATGTTTTTTGCAAAAGATCATCTCTAACTGAACATGGAAATGTCTGTAACGTGAAACTGCAATGTTGTAAAAACTCGTTAGAGGAGCTGAGAATTAGCACTAGGACTAGATCTACTCAGACTTGTGACTATGTATGACTGTATTGTCCCTGTAAATCAAATAAATACACAAATAGATAGACAAGTAAGTAAATAAAGTGTAAATATAATACAGAAGTTATGCATATTGTCTACATAAGCAAATTGGCAGCTGTAAGAAGCAATTATAACAATAAAATGTAAGGTATAAGGTGCATTTTTGTGTTCATTTTTACAGTTCATTCACTTTGTTGAAATCCTCACATTTACAACACATTTCTGAAGCAAAAACATCATAATGATCTGAAAAATATCAAGCGATCCACATTCATTTGAGCAAAATGACATTCCTGTTTAGAAATGTATATTGTTAAAGCAGGGTAAAGGCTGTATAGATTTACATAATTCTGATCAGACCATTCAATGACCCTTGTGTTAAGTGGAAAGGGGTTTGTCAGGAAGGAAGAAACTAATCATCTGACTTGTTACCACAGTTTGACAACAATCAATATAAATCTTTTCTGAGCTTGAAGTGGGCTCGAGAAGGTTCAATGGTACGTCCAGATAAGAATGAAGTCGTAAATTGCAAAATAATGCAAAAGTATGGCAGGGGGTGGAGGGGTGTGCGCACGTGGTTGTAGGGGGATGGGACGGCCCGTATAATGAGGTCATGAAGGGTCTGCGCACAATGGATGCCAAGGGGGTTCAAACTGTGTCAGGAGGGGAAGACGACGGAGTTTGGTGGAGCTTGGTGAGGGTGGCTTTGTTGCACTAGTTTGGGGCATATACAGTGGCGGGGGGTGCAACAAAAGTTTACCAAGAACAAAAAAACAACCATTTCTAGTTCAGTGAAGTGGAACCACCAGGCACCTGCGCAGCCTACTTCTTGATATCGGGGCTTTTTAAAAATGAACAATAAGATACGCGTTTTGTGAGAACTGTGTCATACCAGCGACAATATGGATGTGAAGACTGCGTATTTAAGGCAGAACTGTAACGCAACATCTAAGACTTCAACAAAAGACATTCTTGAAAGACAAAGACAAGCCCCCGATGAATTGATAAAAAGGGGAGCGACATGGTTATGTAAGATTAAACAACGAAAAACGACGATATATACAGAAAAGTACAAGTAAAACGCATTTACATGACTTTTCTCCATGGAGATGTTATTCAAATGTTTCATTTTAGGGTATTAAACCAGTTTATCTTCATGTAGTATCGCAAGTAACAGGTTAGATCTGTGGAGAGGTGACCCCGAACACAGTCAGAAGGCCTGTTTTTTAAGACATCTGTGTGTCTAAACCACCTGCAATTGAATAAACGTAAGAATATAGAGCTGTTTAATGTCACACAGTGGAATATTTCATGCAGGGCAATGCCACACGGACCCCTAACCAAAAAGTTAGTAGTGCAACTTTCACTGTCCTGTCGTTACCAAGGCTCCAGATAACTCCACGCTTTCACCTTTGTGCGGTTTTGCATATAAATCCTTATAATCTTATAATAATTAGTTGACTAATCAAACATGTGGTTGACAAAGGCACCAATAAATCAACTAACCACTATCTAGAACCACTACCAGTCAAAATGTTGGACACACCCTTTCATTCAGTGTTTTTTTACTTCTGTCTACATTTTATATGCATATGGAAGACATCAAATATATGAGGCAAGATATATGGAATTCTGTAGCAAAGAAAAAATGTTTAATAACTCTCCTTTTTTACTATTTTATATTGAAATCCTCAATGTAGCCACACTTTTCTTTATTTCTGAGAGTTTTTTTTCTTACTAAATAATTCCACATGTCTTCATATATTTGATAGCGTCTGTATGCGGAAAGTGGTAAAAGTGAAGATAGAAGTGTAAAATTGCCTTCACTTGACCTAGGAATAAGTCGTATTTTGCGTAAAACAGACACTCTATCCAATGACAAACTTTTGAGGTTTTGGATTACACGAGATGACTGCCTGCACACGTCCCACGGAAGATTTAAACAGACAACAACAGATCAATGCTTTATAGGCCTATAATCCAAGCCTTATAATCAGTATGTGAGGCAAGGGTGTAACTTAGACCTTAATATTGGGTGGAGTTGAATAAGATGTCCCTTTATCTGAGGGGATTATTGGGGGTATGTAATATATTGGCTTGCTGCGTTGGATATTGAAAGAGTTGCCTCCCAAAAATATTGCTTTTAATGTGGTGTTTAAAGAAATAAAAAAATGCACATTATGATTGCACAATTACAAGAAAGACAAGATAATTACAAGTCTTTGAAACCATGATTATTTATGTACTGTCGAAAGTTAAACAAAAGACATTTATTAGTAACGTTTCGTGATTCTGGTTTAAAAGGGTAAATCTAAAACTCTAACCCACACTCAACCCTATTTGGAACCCACAATTTTGCCATTGATTGAGGCAAATTTCCATAACTCCAAGCCAGTTCATACTGTAATCCAAAGGAATTCTTATGAAAAGTGAAAGGTCCAGTGGAAAGGCATCTGACTTAAAACCTATGCCAAAGTAATAACATGCAAATCCTCTTTATAAGATTTGCTGACTGAAGAATTGACCAAATTCAGAGTTACGTTATGTTCTGATCTGCATTTTCTATTAGATAACTTCCCTAGAATTGACCCTTTCTACTAAACTAAAGGGAAAACAAAAGTGGTGTTAACTAAAACTACCACCTCATGACATCACAAGGTAGAACTGAGCATTTTGAGCTTTGGGGATGTAGATAGACTCACAAGAAAAGCTTACTCAAACTTCACAAGAGTTAATATTGCACAATACAGGAGCTTTAACAACTCACCTGTGTGGCTTTATCATTGACGCAGGTAACAGTCATGCTCTCTGCTTCTTTGGGCCACTGTCCTTGCAGGTAGGGCCCCACAATGGTGTCCAGAGATAACGTTCGGCGAATGGTGGGTTTGGGAGGGCGAGCGGCGGTTCTGTCAGCTTTGGGGAAACAAACAAACATAAAAATAGAGTTATATCTGTACGGTCTAACTGTTCTGGTGGGGTGTCCATGAAATCCTTTTCTACGTGAAGATGTTATAGCTTTATCAGGAAGGTTAACAGTACAGTAATAAACCTTTCTATGTGCATGGACCAAGTTACAGGTCAGCTCTATGGAGAGGCACACTCACACTCAGAGTGCCTGTTTTTCTAGGTAATTTTCACCTAAAAAACAACTTGTGACTGTATAAATGTAATATAGTGCTGTTTAATGTCATACTGTGGAACATTCTAGGCAGAGCACTTGCATATGCATAGAAAAAAGCAGGTGACGAACCTACAACCAAAAAGTTACATTGACAATGTGAACATTGTAATTAGATTAGATTGCTGCAGTTTAATTGTGCTCATGGCCATTTTAAAAGCAGAAGTTAAGCAGCGGGCAGCAATAGTTGGCCAAATTGCTCCCAGACCTCGTACGCAGCAGTGTTCATTTTGGCACTACTTTGTAATTTCTGGCAGGTGTGGGCCGTGTGTTTATGACCTGGAGCAAAACCACTAAACTAAACAACCGTGTGCATTTACATGCACAGAAAATTCAGTTAAAGTGCCCATATTAGGCTATTTTCTGATCTATGTCATAATGTTGTTTCCTCATCACAGACATACCTGGAGTTGTGTTTTGTTTCATTCACACATGTTTAACACACAAACCCTGCATATTTAGATTGTGTTCTTCTCTCAAACAGAAAACACTCTGTTCCACCTTGTGACATCATGTGGTAGAACAGGAAGTGTTGTTTTACACTTGAATCATTTTGATCATTTCAGCTCTGGAAGTGTCATTCTCTTTTACTGACGGTAAAAGGAACTGTTAACTGAAAACTACCACTTCTTGACATTACAAGGTGGAACAAAGCCTTTTGAGCTTGGGAAATGCAGACAGACTAATATAAAGGGTTAATAAAACATATGTGAATGAAACAAAACACGCCTCCAGCCACATCATGAAATGATGTCAGTTTTGTGTAATAAAGTTTGTCTTTAATCTCTGTCTTTGCTAATTTAGTTTGGCATTTTCCCATGTGAACAGTCCACATGCATTAAAGTAGCCAGTTCCTTCACTTTTATCACCATCTAACCCCGGTTTAACTGGATTTTTAAAAATCATTGTGTAAAATGGGCACAACATCTTGAATATTGGCTTCATGTCCACTCTACACACATCCAGGTCAAATCGAGCACTAAACTTAAACATGAAGCTTAACTTTTCTTGTGAAGGATCCAGACTAATACCCACTTGTCTCCATGAAGATGTTGTTTCGTTCTATCTCCATGGAGACAAGCAGGTGACATTGCCAGACCAAGTTACAGGTCAGATCACTGAGACTTGACCCATGCACAAGGTATTTACTGTAGAAGATGTAATCCAGAACAATGACACCTCCATGGAGGCAAACAGGTGGAGGACCCTCCAACAGGTCAGTGCACTGCACCTTTGAAGAACAGTGGGACACACACTTGTCTACACTTAAACATTTAAGTCCAAACTACAGTTCAAGTGTTTGACCCCAACTGCTAATAATATAACCTAAACAGCGCGCTGTCATCAGGGCGGATGTAAAAATATACAGCACACATGGGGTCTCATACTAGGCCACGGCACTATATATCACAGCTTAGTCACTAGGTAGATCTGCTCATCTTGGTTTAGTCTAGTTTTAGCTCGAGTTTAATCCAGGTTTAGCCCTATTAGTCCTGGCTTGGACCTAGTTTAGTCTGGGTTTTAGCTAATTTAGTCCTGGTTTAGCCCTATTTTATTCCTGATTTAGTCCTAGTTTGGTCCTGGTTTAGACCTACTTTAGTCCTGGTTTAGTCCTGGTTTAACTCTAGTTTAGCCCTGATTTAGATTTAGTTTAATCATTGAAATGTAGATCCTTATAAAGTCATTCTTAATTCTTCTTCATATTGGCTTATGTTTGAGACCTTTTTGATTACTGCACACTTAAACCTGCATTGTCTATGGTGAAATAAGCACCTATATTATACAATTTTACCATATTAAACATATTGTAAGTTTTATTCTTCATATGCACATAGTTTACAGAACAAGAGGAGAGCTGGAGCAGGACTGGAGCTTGCAGCCCTGATCCCACGGGTCAGAGAGCAGAGGGGCGACTGGGCGTCCCAATAACATTATGATAACAGTGTTGTGTTTCAGACATAGCAGCTTTACTGTTGATTTAACACTTTCGAGCCACAATGAAGGCAGGACGCTCCCAAGTCAGGCCAAGATAGGGACTCCAAGTGTTTGAGCTACCAACCCTGATTTTGTTTTTGTAGAACAGTCTTCTATCTTGTAATAATATACAGTGACAGCCTGCGAAATACTTTAAACAGGACATTTCGACAAGCAACTTTGTGTAACTGTTCAAAACTAAATGTGCGCCAAGATAATTAAGTCATCTTCACTTACTAGTGCTGAGTGAGTCCCGTGTATTGATACTTTGCAGCTGATGTCATTAACATTCCCCGGGGTTGTGAAGCTAACCTGAAGCACTGCTCTGTCTGCAGCTCGGTTACTCAAGTTAGACTTAATCTGAGCTTTATTTTAAAACACTGGAGTGGATTTGGATGGAATTGCAACAGGTGAGCAAAAAAAGTCTCTTAAACATAAAATTACAGTCACACGTCAAATCAAACTCCTGTGAAAATGTGCAGCTTAAATCCATTTTGTATTTTTTTCACACAAAAGTTTTCTGTCTGTGAAACTGCAGAACATTCCACCATCATAAACCAAACCCAATATTTGTGGTAAATTGTTTTGCGGTTGTTTTAATGCAGTCATATTTTTCACAATACCACAATGCTTCTCTCATTGCTTTGCACACAAACACGTATTTATCCGCGTATCACCAAAATTCTAGTCACGTTTAATAAAACATATGACAACCCACTTTCCCCTGATACTGCACAACGCTGGTCTGTACAGGTTTGTGCGATTAAGCAAGGCCAAAAATTACTGCCAAGAAAAGACTAACAAACAGCTTGTTAAAGAGGTTGCCCAAGACTTTGGTTATAATCTGCAATCAAAACATATTTTCACCACTATCGCTAGTAAGTCGTATAGTTTGTTCATTCAATTTGCCTTTACAACGTGTTAATTATGTTACTTAAAACTAGGGACTGGGCCTATGTATTTTAAACATGAAATATCACAATCACACATCTGCAGGGAAAATATTAGATATCAGTATCGACTCAGAAAATCCATAGTGGCCCATCGCTGCTTAAAACTTGTATGAATTATATGTTGTATGCTGTTTTATTTTGCATGCAGTAGGCCTATGGGATAACATTGCATCAGCACACCACACTATTAAATTATGCTTGCTTAACTACTATAATAAATAGCTAAGCCCGTATATCATCATAAGCTACATATAAGCGAGTCTCATTGTCAGTATAAATGAAAATAAGTAGATATTCAAGCATTTAAGGTTTTTTTCTATGTATTTCTTAGTAAATTCTGTGATTTGGAGCGATATTTTTATGTTCAACCTCATCGTGACCACTTCCCTATGGTTTAAAATATGATTTCAATTTAGATTCTGTGTGAAAGTTGTTATTTTCATCATTATTTTCATCATTATTTGGCTTTTAATGGTTCTTTTTGCATCAGTAAAGCTTATATAAAGTTTAGACTATCCACTAAACGTACTTGGACTAGCTTTATTGATCCACAAGGGAAATAATTTGGACATAGTAGCTCTCACATCACAATATATTATAATAAAAAAAGAGCGAAAATATAAGTAGCATTGATAATACATTCCAAATAAGCAACAATAGCAAGAGAATGGGGTCAAATAAGGCATAATCATACAGAAAAAGTTACTGTTTTCATCATTAAAGGTGCTTTTTTTGTTGAGAGCCCTAGACACATGAATAAATGTTCCACAGTATGACATTAAACACATTTATTCAATGTTTTTAGGGCTTAAAAACAGGTATTCTGACTATGAGTGGGTTGCCTCTCCACAGATCTGACCTGTAACCTGATCTGGTTTGATCTCCATGAAGATATAGAGGTGTAAAGCCCCACTGTGAAACATTCCAGACAAAGCATTGACATCTGCACGGAGAAAAGCGTCTGACGGACCAGGAAAGTTACACAATGCGGCTTTAAAGTGAGATATATGATTCAGCAATGCGTTTTTTTACCAGTTTTGACTTCGGTTCTTCCCAGTAGAAGAGCTGATCCTCTCTGGAGCTGGTAGGGGACCGTGGCTTTTATGGGCTGCGCGCTGCTGGAGCCTCCACCGCTGCTGCTGCTGCTGCTGCTGCTGCTGCTGTACCCCCGAGGCACTCCACAACTTCTACCCGACATCCCCTCTCTCTTCTCGGCTTAGAAAAACACGATCTCCGCTTCTTTCCTTCCCCCTGCCCCGGTACTTTCGGCGGAACAAGCAACTGCGCGCACACCGCTACGCTCAATCCATCTTTGCCATACTTTTACGCAGGCCTTTTATTATCGTTTCTTGCCTATATATTGATAATTACGACAGCATAACTTCTCGCAGTTTGCAGGGGACAAAAACGCAGCAAATTAAATAAACTTGCAAGATTTCTAACATAAACTAAACTTTAAAACCTACCAAACCATCAAGGCGCTTCAATTGTCGTCAAATTGTCAACACAAGCGCCTCAACCTGCAGCTCTCTCGTGGAGTCTGTAAAAAACTAATGAAAAAAACTAGACTAGGCTCGTGTTAAAGACCCAAAATCTCCTTATTGGTTCCTCCACGTTACAACTCTGCACGTATTGGGCGAAGGAGCCATCTGTCTTTAAAGGAAAGCCCCCCAAAAGTTGTAGTTCCCACCCACTTTGGTCCCATATTTCTCTATTATGCAGAAGAACAGGGCATCACAGCCTCTCTGCAGGACCCTACCCCACCTCCCCCTTTTAAATCAGCAACAGAAAGTTTACAGCTCATTTACCATGGCAGTAAAACACCATTTTAAAGTGTTACCAGCCAGAGAGAACATGCAAATTGATAATCCTGAATTTATTGACCGTTTTATTGATGCTACTTATCTTTAGTTTAGACAGATATGCATGCTTAACCTTTTTTTTTTTTTCTTTTTTTATTAGGACTAGAAGTGATACTGTACAAAATTATGACCAGCAGCCTACTACAGTCCACACCCCAAATATTAGTTTAGTCAGAAGAACAACTTTAAACAGATACAGTATATAAAAGTCCCTGTATAACCCTAATAATTAAAGCTGAAACTTGTGTGAAAGTATTTACAATATTCAAAGATTTCTCAGAATATTTTCTATCACTCTCAGTGGGTGTATCCTTCTTATAAAATACATATCTTTCTAGCTACCTCTATAAATGTTCAATATTCCCCCTCTACTCATTGGATTAATTGATTAATTTTATATATTAATGCAAAATTATGGACAAATATTGCTTCCATTAAGTTTCTAAGAAGCTTTTTCAAACAGGCTGTAGTTACTTTTATATGTTACCATTATTGATAAGCAAAAGTGAATCAGACTCCATGTCACAACAGTTATAATGAAATATCAAATGTGTTTATGCAAAAATATGCAGTTGCTTTGACACTTTTATTAATCATTTTATATTTCTGTTTTAAACTACTGCAGCTTAAAACACTACAGTCACGGGCAAACATTAATTGCGCCCATTATGTTTCTCTTGCATGAATATTTCTGGCACTTTCTGTATTTGTCTTGCAGTTTTGCACTTGTTGTTACCACTTCTAACCACCAGAGGGAGCCAAAGCCTGTACCTGATCCCATATCAAACATATCACACACAAAGGAGAGACTCTTAAATGGAAAAGGCAGTTTATTGCAACACAAAACCAACCAAGACTCCAAGATTACAACTGTAAATAAATAAAACAAATGGACATGAGCAATATTTTAAAGCTCTACTCTGTAACTTTTCTGGAGGAGCTTCACATTTGCCACCTGTTTGTCTCTGCAGATGCTACTGATTCCCTTGGAAAGCTCCACAGTACGGCATTAAGCCTGCCTACCTCTATGCAGACTAGCAGATGACACTATCAAGCCAGATCTGTGGAGAAGCAAGCCAGCTCATAGAAGAAAGGCAAGTTTTAGGGTATTTCCGAGCAATAAAAGCTGAATAAATGTAAAATAGACAGGTTTAATGCCATAGCGTGGAACATCCCAGACAAATCAATAATATCTTTATGCAGACAAGCAGAAAAATTACATAGTGCCACTTTAATTAGGGTTTTTGGTTACAACAGACAAATAGTACAAATCAAGCTTAACTGTGGGTAACAATGGTGATCACTAAGACATTTTGAAGTCAAAGCTGATAATCAAAAGATGCTTTGGAAAATAGGAGGGCATTTGTGTGAGAGCAAGATCTAAAACAACTGGAAGAAATCACTGTAGACATCTGTAAATAATAAAAAGTCTAATATATGTTTAACCCAATACTGACTTCTGTCTTGAGTAAAAAAGAGGCGGTGCCATAACTCTCCCGTTGTCATGGAGATGGGGTGAAGGCAGGGTTTTGGTCAGGTGGTTGGTCGACGCAGCATCACCAGGCGAACGGGACGGGGGTAGATAGACCTTATTTTGAGCGCCCCCTAGCTGGGAGACAGGGCAGGACTGGGCTCGGTGCTGATATTAACCAGACATTCACTGGACTTGAGGCTAGCCAGGGACTTGGAGCTTGGTAAAGAGGCCAGAGAACCGCATAGGCCTAACATGGAGGGGGTGTCATCTTTTCCTACAGACAAAATGCACAATTAATACAGTACATGCATAGTTTTCATCTGCCCACATCAGATATCATAAACAGACAAGCTGTCTTTGTGCGAATATGGACATATGAACATGTGCATGGGAGGCAGCCTCCATAGAGCCATTATGCCCCAGAGGAGAGAGGAGGACACTTCTGCTCATGAAAGTACTGAGCAAATAAAGCTTTTGACAGTGAGTTGTCCCGAACCTGGATAATTGGAAGAGGTTACACAAGGAAAGTCATCTACACCAAAGCAGTGTTAACTTAATTATAATATTGTTATTTTAGTTTTCATAAATGTCATATTTTTGCTGGATAAGAAGTAGATTAATCAGATTACATAATCATAATGGTGGAAATGGAATGTATGGAATCTATACAAGCTATTTCTGGGCTGATTTTTTTTTGTATTCTGAAGCATCTGTTATTTTGAGGTCAATGCTACTAATTACTTTTTCTGCAAAATATATGAACACCTTAAGAATTTAGTTTAATAGTAAATGAACAAACCATTTCCATTGTAAACTATGCTAAACTCCACTCAGATCTAGGCTAATGTAATACAAAGTAATACTGGTGACTCACTACTCAACCACTGTGCCACACACCTACAGCATTTGTCAAATGTAGTATTCTCTCCCACTCACATTAAAGAGCAGTTGCGTAATATGATTACAGCAAACTCACTCAGTAACACTCCTATACTGCAGCATAATACAACAGGCATTACCTGCTGAGGTCCATCCTGTGTCTCCGTTTTGTCTGCCTTCAGTTTTCTGGGAATCTAAACTCATATCGGCCGACAGCTGGTCCAAACTGTGGAAACTCCTCCTAAAAAGCAAGAAGGAAACATCATAATTCATGTTTTAAAGGTTCTATATTACACAAAATGGATCCTTGCAAGTTTTAAGCCATGTTATAATGTTATTACCTCATCAAAAACGTACCTGGAGTTGAGTTTTGTTTCATTCACACATGTTTGAGTTACCTTTTATTATTAGTCTGTATCCCCAAAGCTCAAAATGCTGTTTCACCTTCACTACCTTTCACATTTAGTTCAGTAAAGATTGGAAATTCTAGGACTGAAATCACCCAAATGATTGTAGAGAATGAGTATGGAGTTTAAAAACACAGTGGAGCACTTCTAGTATTACCACATAACCTCACAAGGTGTTTTCAGTCTCAGTGAAGAACAGTGAAGAGTAAATAATCCAGATTTGTGTGAATGAACAGGTAGGATTTTGACGGGGAAACAAAATTATACCGTAGATCAGAAAATAGCATAATATCGGTGCTTTAAAAGTAAACTATAATTTCCGGATTTGGAGTGTACCTGCGGAAGAGCTTGACGTCACTCTGGTTGTTTGCGACTGTGGACCACTGGTTGACCAGAGGGATGGTCAAGTCTTTACTGAGCTGAGAAGAATCACAGGGCATCAAGGAGGATCTGCAGGAAATACAGTTGTTTGTGAAATATTGACATTTTCTGGGCAATATTTGGATATGTGTGACCACCAAATGTTATGCTATCAAAACAGGATACAGAATAAAGACCAGTGTTATTATCATTAGCATTTATATATGTGTTGTATAAGTATTGTTTCATAGTGTGGACATGTCCTCACAGTTGTGCCTGAAGCTCCAGGATGATGGCCTCCAGCTCCTTCTTCTCCGTTTGGCTTTGCAGCGTCAGCTCATCCACCTTCGCTCTCAGACGCTTGTTCTCTGCCTCTGCATTTTTTAATTGTGATTCTCTAAGTCTCACCAGCTCCTCCAGGTAACCCTAAAACAACACATGATAATATATTACAGAGGTGAGGTAACGTGGCTTGTGCATTGGGCGATAAGAAAAAACAAATGGTGATTGGATCTCTGTGACAAAGTGCTGTTTGGGGGGGATTTGTCATAGTGTGATTCAGTGATTCTCTTTTTAAGGAACTGTATAAAGTCTGTGCTCTTTTAAAAAACTGTGTTGCCACATTGTCCTCATATATTTTTTTAGCTGCTGGTGTTTAGTGAGAATTCAGATGAGAGTCCTTTTAGGTTTAAACCAAATTTCTGGATGAATCTTTATTTCAGTTATCAGTAAAAGCTTTTTAAACATGTTTATCTTGTATCTGGGAAACAAACAGGCCAAGTTGAAATTTAAACTCTTACATATAATATAATATAAAGATAATCCGTGTATTTAAATCATGATAAAAGTGAGTAGTGTTCTATGCTTGACTCACGCCTACAACATAGATTAGAGCAGTAATTAATTAAGACTGACTTTCTGGGCGTAGACGATCTTAAACCTTTGCTCCATCTTGCGGCACTTGTTGCTCCAGCTCTCCTCGTCTGTGACCAGGGGGATGTAGGGGTGCTCGGGGACGCTCTCCTCGCTGTTACTGCTGTCCACGCTGCGCCGGTCCTCCTCATCGCTCAGGTACTCGTAACTAAAACAGCACAAGAATAGTGTTGGAGTCATAGATATAAGGTCTGTCACACTTGGCTTGTTTATGGTCAAAACCTGTTTATATTTATTGGTATTTTAGTATATAAAGTGGATATCATCAACATTCAGGCCACCACTACATCAGTCATTCATATTTCCAGTAAAGATTGATGCATTTATAGTCAGGTGGAGCTTTAAGGCTGATAGCAGATATTCTTGTCATGTAAACTGACTTGGTGAACTGACATATCAATCTTTCTTTCAATCACCCTGCAGTTTTCTGACAGGCGTACGTTAAAGAAAATGTGGCGTACCTCTGAGTGAACTTCAGGTAGGGAGTGTAGTCGATCACAGCAGGGGCTTTTCCGTCCAGAGCCTCCCCTTTAAGACAGAAACTGGGAAAAAAAGTAAAAATGCAGTCAGCTGACACACACAAAAATAATTAGACAAGAGTTTTTCTGAAATCTATTTATATGTGTTGCATTTTAACACATTTTATTCACATATGTTATTGCTTCTCCCTGAAATGTTCGATATTATGACTTCAAACATATCTATTTAGCATTTAGACATTATGTGTTTCTATTCCTTAAAAATAAAATAATTCCTTCTGTGAATAAAGGCGAGTCTCCACAGATCTGAAATATAATGTAGCGTAGTTTAGTCTCCCTCGTGTTAAATAGGTTTAATCTATACTGTGGAACATTCTAGACAAACCAATAACATTTCCATGGGGACAAGAAGGTGGCAGATCCGCCACAAGAAGCGTTATGCATTGCACCCTTAAATAATGGATATATTTGAATCAGAAATGCAACCATGGTAAAAGTATGAGTAAGAGAGTGAGTAAGAGTATGAGGATTTGCAAACCCCAAAACAAAATGAAGAATATAAGACTGATAATGAAAATGTCTAATGTGGAAATGCTTAAAGGAAAGAAAAATGAGCTCTCCTCACCTGAAGTCGATAGCACTTAGTCCGATGAGCATGCCTGTCAGGACGGTGGACTCCTCTCTCAGCATTATGGCTCCATCGTCATAAAACCTCCTGTCAATGGAAAGCCCATTATCAAAGCTTCATCATCGTCTCTTATATAACACAAAGTCAACCACCGGGCTTCATTCAGGTTTAGGATTTGGGTAAATGCAACTTAAGAAACGATTTGCTATGTTTAAAAGACTTGTTTTTTGTTTAGAATTGGGTTCACAAATTTACCATATTCATTCTCATGTCGATCCAGTCACACAATCATTTCATTTCATTGCTTTTAGTTCAGTGGTGAGTGTTTACAGATATTGATATTCCACTTGTTACACATGAATAGGTCCAGTAATACAGATATATTACCAACTAAGTAAAAAGAAAAGCAACACTTGGACAGTAAAAAAAAAAAAGCTAATATAGAATTCTGGCATTTCCTGGACCTATGTTTAAAAATATGGATCACCTATTGGGAGTAGACAACTTTATCAGAGTAAAAGACTGATTTAAATGTTGACCTGGTAGTTCTGGTGTCCTTCAGAGCAGTGGACACATATTCAGACAGACGCTTCTCCATCAGGGCCACTCTGATCCACGCTCGGCCCTGTGGATGTGAAGAAAAACTATAATAAATACATGTTTTGCAAAGATTCACAGACTGATAATACATCTCTTGTGTATGAAAGGAAATTTAGCGACTCTGAGTATAGAAATAAACATTTTTTTACACTTTTAATAGCAATAGTGGGATTTGCACAATTTCAAAAGACAATTTACTTGATGTACTCAAAATAAGAAATGTTGACCATCATTGTCAGAAACTTGCCTTTGCTCGTGACGTGCTGATATTCTCAATATTTTCGATGCTGGCGATGCAGTTGTTTTGCACTTTACTGCACGCCAGCCGAATATATTCCCAGAAGCTGCGCTGTCCATCTGAGCTGAACCAGCTTCCTGAGCCTGATCCAAGAAGGAAAAAAAGATTAATTTCTGCCCTGATAGCAGCCCACATCACATTCACATAACTAAATTCTCACGTTACATTCTGATCATATTTTAATACCCAAGTCAGATTTTTTTCATCTGGTGAGGATGGATACATTTGTCTGATACATGATATTATAAGGCCCATAGGCTACAGACATATGATCTGTAGGTCTTACTGTCAGCACTGTATGTTACCTGCTGTGTTACCTTTGAAGCGGTGGCTCAAGATGTGCTCTAAAATAGCAGCAAAGTTAATGAACTCCTCAGATGAGTCATCTATGGGCTCTGCCGTGTACTTCTCCAGAAGAGTCTTTACAGAGAATCTGAGGGAAAAAAAAATAATAATAATTATACAACATTTTGCCTTATAGCTTTGATGAATCTGGTTCACCCTATTTAAAAGCAGACAAATGTACTTCTGTATTTGAACCCTTTAGTACAATGGCAGGCAGAGTGCTGTTCTTTTTGGGAACCACGCCATCTTATCACACTGAGGTCACCCCAATTGTCCTATGTGGTGCACAATGTGCCTCTTCAGGCCAGTGCAGTGCTATCATGGAGACAATACAAGTGCCTTTGTGCATAGCCAGTTTCCAGGTCCCTTTGGGTCTTGTCCCTTTGAGGGGCCGCAGCTTCAAAGAATGATGGTTCAGTGTCCTCACTCATCTATACATTGTGGTGTGATCTATTTAGGGCTGACCCTGCCTCACATTCAGTTTGGCTTTTGACCCCCGAGCTGTCAGTGCTGCACAGAGGGGGCTATGCAGTGTGCATGCTAGGAGCCGGGAGCCAGGCACAGGCTGACTGCCTCTGCTACAATGGGCAACACCAGCATCACCGAGGGCAAGACTGCCCTGGCTGTGGGCAGCACGTCCATCTCCAGGGGAAAGACGGCCGTGTCTCTGGGTAACTCCTCCATCTTCAGGGGAGTGACCACAACCTCCATGGGAGACTCCACTATCCAGAGGCAAAAGACCACAGTGGCTCTGGGACGGGCCAGCTTCAGCCGGGGAACTACCACCACCTCGTTCCGCAAGGCTCTGACGGGGAGGCGCAGGACCACCTAAATGGACAGCAGCCCCGGGACACCTAAAGCTTCTAAGCAGTCCAAAAAAGACTCTAGCAATGAGTGGCAAACCACATTCTCGACAAGTAAAACCTCCTTCACCAAAGGCGGGTTTCTGATTTTGAGGACTAAGTACGTCTTCTCCTGGGGCCAATACTCGATCTCCTGGAGCCGCACCACCACAACTTTGGGCAACTGTGGTTTATCGGTGACGAGAGTCTCTATCGCGCGAGGAGAAAACACCACCTGCCTCACCACCTTGACTCTCTCCTACGGGACCAAGTCTGTTTCTGTGTACAAAACTACCTTCATCAGGGGCACCGAAAAACACAGCAACATCTACTGGAATGTTCACACTTGAATTTAGCACAGGGTCAAAGCCAAGGATCACTTAATCTGTTCAATGTTAGCAGGTTAGTAGCACAAGATGCACAGGAAATCAGATGCTATTGTTAAAACTGCTGTGTGTGAGAGCTGCAAGTGCTAAGTGAGATTGTGAATGTAATGGCTTTGGAACAAGAATGAGCCTTATACAGCCATGCAGAGAGATATGCAAATGTGACAGTGGTGAGAGAATGGTTTATGTTGACTTGGCTGGGAGGGGAACCAGAACCAACTGTGCAGGAGACACAAGTCCTCACACTTATGTACAGGCACAGCATCCAAGCCTTTTTATAGAGAATATGTATGCAATATGCAAGCAAATAATATCCACGAGTAACTCATAACCAATGTTCAACCACAACATGACTGTGAAATATGTTGTAACCCTGCTCATAAAAGTAACCTGTCAAAACTTTCTGGTTTGATTGATCTCTGCTATTTACTATGCATTACAAATATTTGGAGACAATTCATAAAAAGCTCAGATAAACCCATTCTGCTGAAATAAGTCATGCACAAATCAACGTGCTTTCAGTTCATTATGCATAGACAGGGGACATTTATTACATACAAAATATACAAGCCTTTTGGATCAAATTTGAGTGCCATATAAGCTACAGCCAGAAACAAAGTCCAACAATCAGAGGCAATAGAGAACAATGGCAGAGATGAAAGTGATGTCACCACATAGCCTCCTTTCCCAACAATGTGTCCTTCACCGTCCGGTGTCGTCGTGGAGATGGGACAATCGCACCACTGTCCCGGTCCGCCCAGAGAGGCTGTGGCCACCTACGGCTGCCTCTGTCCATTCACAGCACACAGGGGTGGTATGTGGCCTTCCAGAGCCCACGTCGGCCAGCTCAAGGAGGGCATTATGCGCCACGGGGGTCGCACTATCCACCCTTAGCATTCTGATCGGGTCTGGACTGTACGCTGGGTTACTATTACCCAGGGAGGCTTCCAGAGCAGGGCGTGCTGCATGCGTGTGCGATGCTTCGCTTCGAGTGAGCCCCAATCCCCACTAACAAATCTGGGTCAGGTAGACGCGCTGCTTCCTAATGGGCAACACCAGCTTCACCGAGGGGAAGACGGCCTTATCCCTGGGCAATACAACCATCAAGAGGGACAAGACCAAACTCAACATGGGCAACTCCTCCATCACCCGTGGAAAGAAACTGACATCGCTGGGGTCCTCCACCATCACCAGCGGCAAGACCAAGATCTCCCTGGGAGGTGCGTCCTTCAGCCGGGGCACCACCACCACATCTTTTCGGAAAGCCTTCTTCCCCAAACGCAAGACGCTCTAGATGAGAATGGACCTCATCTCAATATGTCAAGAAAACAACACCATTACAGGAAATCTGCAAAAAATACTGGATTAACTTTATTCTGGGAACTTTGACTTTTTGGGCAAGGTTGGATTTATCAAGTGAACAGGTCAGTAGCAAGTGATTTTTTTTTGTCTGTTTTTTGCTTCATGGTGTGGTTACTAAAGCAGTGAATTTGACTATAAGATTTCTTTATTTGTCATGCAAGCTGTTTTTTTAATAAGAAAAAACAAACATGGATGATAGAAACTGCACTAAAACGTTCTCACAAGTTGCATAAGCTAGATCCACTTTGAATTGCTCAACTTTTAAGACTGTCCAGCCCTTTGCCGAATATGGCGTTCTCCAGGGTACCATAAGAGTACCGCTCATTATTCTCTCCACAACTTCTTTATGTGAGAGCACTTCAAATTATGAGAGTGATTTCAAGGCTTCTTTTGACCCGTCAAACTGGTGCTATTTTATCTCAAGGAGCGCAGCTGCAGCTAAATGAACTGAGCTGCTTTGATGTGTGGGGAAAAATGTCTGGCGTGCTTCTCATGCAAATGTATGGAGTGAAATAGGAAAACATGCCCATGGTACGATATGACACTGAAAAACAACTGCAAGGCTCTTTGGGACAAGCTTTCTTTTGTGCCCCCTCGCTCTCATCCTGGACCACTGCCAAGCCCACTTCAAGTTTTGTTTCACTCCCTTTGTTCTGCTTTGACACCCAGCTACTACTGTACATTCCTAAGTTTTTGATCACCACCTAGGATAACGCAAACTGCCTCTTACAACTCAATATTGTTTTGTCACCAGAACCAGCATAACCATCAGGATCAGATGACGCTGAAATGGACACAGACTTCCTCAGTTAACTTCCTCCCTTGCAGTTTTGTGGCGTTGTTCTGCCCTGCGCTAAATTAGCTTTGCGTTTGTTGTGTTGAAATGACAAACGGATCAGGACTGGCCCCGATGACTGCAGTACTGGCAGAGCTCTTTTCTATTATTCATCATTGTACTACCTGCTTGTGTAAAATGTCAAGGAAAGTGTTTTAATGGTCTGAGGAGGTGCAGAGGAGTAAGTGGACTGACTGAGTGAAAGAAAGGCTGGATGGAGAAGCATTACAATGGAAAAAATGTTATTACATTGGTTTAGAATGACAGGTATGTTAAGCTAATGAAAATAATATTAAAGCACCACTGAATGCAAGTTGCAACGAATGCTTCATAATATACAAATTATTTAAAAATCATCTTGAAACGACTCATGCAACTTAAACAAAACATGTTTCTATAGTAACCTAAACATAGATGAAAAAAGTGAAGTGTGAAACCCAAAATAACAACAAGACAATAATGATAAGCTTAGTGTTGCAAATTCACGTCCGCTTTGATCACATGTGGTTACTTTACAGTCAAAAACAGGAACTATCTCCGACAACATCCTCTTTCTTATTACTGTAACATTGAGCAAGAACTTACCAGATGTACTTATAACCTATTTATTTCTTTTTAGGTTCCCCATGGCTACACCACCGCAACATCCGGAAAAAAGCTAAAATTTTTTGAAAAATCCAGAACAGCAAATTGCCCAAATGTCCTGTCTATCCAAACTAACAAACATCAAATCATCAGATAGAGACAAGCTTCAGTCCCTCCACGTTGCCACAAAACCTGTTGCTAGTGGCAACTGGGCTCCAGACGACACAGCCTCCAGAACCAACTATTGAGTGATTTATGTTCAGATTTATGGTGCTGTGCGTTTCATAATTTTGTCAATTTGAGTTCATCGCCTGTAATCTGATTGATGTGACTGTCCCCTGTGATGGTGCTATTGTTTATTATTGACCTGTGTATCTTGCTGTACATGTCCCCACCAAAAGACTTAGAAACATGTCACCTAAGCAAGTTAAATAGCAAGTTTATTTCAGTAACAGTAGGCCAATGATTAACTCTATCCATAAGAAAACAACACCATGCAACGCGACTTCTTCTTGTACACCTATAGTGATCTAACATGCAAAATTTTATGAGAAAATCTATGGAAAATCTGCAATAAAGGACAAGAAGACACCTAAGCTAGACACCTGCTTGTTGCCAGATAGTTACAGTTTACCTGGCAACAAGATGTGAACTTTCTGAAACCCAGAAAGAGATTTCCTTTGTAAAAATATCTGAATATCTGTTTATTAAGACTTAAGTGTGTGTTATCATGTCAATATATTGTATGCATGCAACAGGGAGTTAAAAAAGGCTTGGTCTGATCCACTAATGAACCACTAATGTCAGCTTAGCCAGACAGGGAAAAACGTGTCTCCAAGTTATTCAAAATGCATATGAAAAAATAATAAATTGATAAATTGAAATCAACAATGTCAAGGAGATGTACCGCTGGCAACAAGCTTTCCTTCCATTAATTCACGTAGTTTGCTCGTATAAGAAAGTAGAAAGAAAATGTAAGTATGTAAGTGGTTTGAAATTTTAGTTTTGTCTTTTGTCATTTGTGTGGGTCAATAAAATACCTAAAATATTAAAACAGTCTTATCCAATTGGACAGGCTAAAGTGCACAATAGTCATTTTGTACATGTTATAATCTTATTTATGTCAAAGTCCACTGTCAGATTTTATTTCTTTTTCCTGCATGCCATTGTGTGTTTGAGATGCATGTGAATAAAAACTCCTGCTTGGTTGTGTATTTCTTTCTTGTCTACTGCCAATAACATAACACATATTGTACAAGTCATTCAATAAGGGCTTCCCATCGCCCAATTATTCAATAGTTGGACAGCAAACCGGTTTATGTCTTGGATCAATTTGTAGTTCCCCTGTAATGCTATAATAAATCCCAGAAGGACACAGTTAAACTATCAAGGCAAAGCTGTAACTCTCCACTATGTCTGAACTCTATGTTCACAATAAAACATCTTTACGAACCTTATATTGGAAGTATATTGGTATAATTTTGAATGGTGGAGATCATAGTTTTAAGGTTTTATATTACACAGAAATTGAGCCTTGTGAGGTTTAAGCCATGTTAGAATGTTATCGCATCAAAAACATACCCAAAGTTGTCTTTTGTTTTATCCACACGTTTGAGTAATCCTTTGTTATTAGTCTGTCTACAACTAGAGCTCAAATAGTTCCACCTTGTGATGTCATCTAGTGGTAGTTTTCAACTCTACATGTACCATTAACCTTTTGTTCAGTAGAGACGGGCAATTCCAGGGCTAAAATTACTCTAATTTGAGAAAAGATGGAGTTTAAAAACACAAAGGAGCAGTTTCTATATTACCTCATGACTTTGCAAGATGAAAGAGCGTGTTTTAGTTTTTATAGAAGAATACAATCTAAATATGCAGGGTTTGAATGAATGAAACAAAACACAGGTACAAATTTCACTTGCTATCATAAGCCACAAATGTTCTCAGGCTAAAAAAAGATGAGAGAAAAAAAGATAATAGTGTCAGGACATCCAATGCAAAAAATAGAAAAAGAGACAAATAGAAAGACAAATAGAAAGTTGTAATTATAAATAACATTAATCAGTGAACATATAGGCTACAGCAAATCTGACCTCACAACACCTCAAGAATTTTGCTTACCTACTAATGTATCCAAAGTTAAAGAAAAAAAAAGTTAAAAAAAAGTAGTAATAATCACTTCCAGGTTAAGTAGAAAGATTGTTCACCATATCTTATTCACTCACGATACAGTAGAATAATTTGACTATGGTCTATTGTGCTGTGAAGCTATTATGGGGATTTAAAATCATGGAAAGCCAGAATACATTATGTTGACCTGATCAGTGGAGTGAAAGGAGTGACTGTATTTCTTCCTTGTCCATCATCTGATCAGTGCAGACTGAGGGGATACTGGAGGAGCCGGGAGTCCTTGAGCTGCACGGAACGTCCTTGTCCCACAATAAGATAGAAAGCAAAACCTGCATATATTGTTGGATTGGCTTCTGTAACAGCATTATCAACAAATCTCATTCATTTCTGATCAAATGGCAATGTTTAAATTTGAATTGTCATTTTGTACATATTAAAATCGTCTGAATGATAAGGCAGACCCAAATAGCATTGACAATATTTTTGCTTTCACAGATAAATGGGATCTTTGATTTATTCCTTGGGTTTACCAATGAGCACTGCTGAGGTTTTGATAGATTTTTGAATTTTTTTGACCTTGATGACTGCTTTATCTATGCATTAATATAAGCCTAGTCTAAATTATAGATAAAATTAAATGGGGTGAATGTACGGGCATGTCTATAAACGTAGCCCGTGTCGTGATGTCTTTACCTGCACACCGTGATGAGGTTTTTCCGCTCCACGCAGACGCTCCGTGCAGACGCCTTTTTGGATGTCAGACCCATAGCCATTGCTGTGTGAATGCCGCCCGACTCCATCCATACATGAGCAGCAGCAGCAGCAGTGGCCCCGGGGCCTTGTGGGGGATCGGTGCCCGGGCCAGGACCCCTCCCTCCGCGGCTCGGTGTCCTCCAAACACCCGCTGTCCTCCGCGGATGCTGACGATGGAGCTGCGGATACTTGGAGGACCAGAGCGCAGCAGTGGAGGAGAGAAATCAGCATTATCCGGTTCACCCTTTCACAATAAAAGCACATTGTAGTATTAGTCCACTGAAAATGTTGATTATTAGATTCAATATGCAATAGCAATGAATCTAATATAGCAAAGATAAGTCTACTTCTAAACATACCATTCATTTTTATTATGAATTTTCTTTGAGACAT
>JACN01051925.1:0-13034 GCA_000787155.1 Scartelaos histophorus | reverse complement strand
ATGAGGGCAAGAGACAGTTTTTCCTATAGTTTGCATTGCAGTTTGCCATGAAATCTCTAAAAGGCATATCGACAACTGTTGACCCTGATCATTTCTATGAGTGACTGAGTGAATTTACTATAGTACAACAGAAACAACAATATTCATTTTAGATGCTCCCCATTTAAATTATTATTTCCCCATTTAGATTATAATTTGTTAAAGCCTGGGTAAAAAAAAAAAAAACATGCCGTATTATAGTTATGTCTGGAGTAATCCCACCACATTAGTTAATTAGTTAATTAAAGTTAATTACTACTGACTTAGATGACTTTGAACTTTGTGCCTGGCTTTGTTTCATGTGGATAGGCCCAGTAATTACAGAGATATTAACCATAAACTACGACAAAACCGCTGCAATTTGATACTTAAAAGCCAAAATCAAATTGGATACATTCCTGCCCTCTGTCCCAATATTAAACTATGAGAAGTTTAGAATGCTGATAATGATACATATAATAACAATATACATAAAACTGTACCTGCATTATAGTCCCTATTGAGGGCTGAGGAGCATGTCCATTGGCCTGACCTGAAGACTTGCCTGTAAAATAAAATAAATAATGCCATTGCTTGATATGATGTAAAAGTACTTATTTTAAGCACCGGTAATATGTATCCATAATCAGTTTGTACCTTTAATAGTTGGAGATGGGGTGGACTGACTGGAGCTTGATGGACTGCTGCGGTTAGAGAACATGGCATTGACAGCAGCCTTCTTCTCAGAGGTTTTGAAGTTTTCATACAGAGCTGCGCCATACTGGACAAAAATGCAGTCATTTTGTAAGTTTTGCTGATTTTTAAATTTACTTTTAGTTAATCTCAATATTTATACCTTTGCTATACGTATTCCAGTTACCCACAGCTTCATTGTCCTTGCATCATCACAACACAAATACTTGATGTACTGGGACTCCTTCTGAATCTGGGGATGCTGAAAAAGAAATCAGGGTTTATCAAAGGTCCTACATTTGGCAAACTGGCTTGTGCGAACTTTTAGCCGTGTTATAATGTTGTTACAGCCACAAAAACATACCCATAGTTGTGTTTTGTTTCATTTACGCATGTTAGAGCAATTCTTTAGGGTGTCTCCATCACCAAAGCTCAAAATGCTCCGTTCACACTTGAGATGCCATGAAGTCGTAAGTTTTATAGATTTTTACCTTTTTTTAGTAGAGTAACACTTTATGTACAGTGAGTGTTTTCTGTCTGAGAGAAGAACTCAGCCTAAATATACAGGTGTGTTGAAACAAATCACAATTCCACGTTTTGTTTTTGATGAAAAATCATTATAACATAGATTTAAAAAAAATTTTGGTTAGAATTATTATATAGCTTTGTGTTTCAAAGGTTCCTCTTATTCTAACCATTACCACCAGAGGGCAGCGTGTTACTAGACTCAGCTCTCAAAAGGGCACCAGTTTAAGGTTGCTGATAATGAGTTGCTATTATAGGGCTCCCTCAGGTGATTCTTCTGCAGTATGATGAAGCTAAACTGTTTGTCTGTAAGTGGCAGCAGTTTTGCGGATCATAAAGTCTAATTTGCCTAACTCTTCCCCTGGCATCTACAGTTCAACCTCATCTCTACCCACACTGAGGCTTAAAGATGCTTGTCTGATTTTCTGCTTGTCTCCATGGAGATGTCATTGGCTCCCCCGAATGTTCCATTGTATAGCATTACAGATATTTATAGCAATTATTTAAAGGTTCACATAGTAACTTTTCTGGTGGAGGGTCAGGTACTTGCTTGTCTCCATGAAGAGGTTATTGCTTTGCCTACCTTGTTCCAACATATGGAATTTAGTGTGTCTATCTCCATGGAAACAAGCAAGTTGCAGGTCAGATCTGTGGAGAGGTCACCCTGTTCACAGTAAATGCATGTTTTTAAAGATAAACATATCTTTATTTATTTAAATAAAAGAAATAATAATTCCAGGCAAACAAAAACATCTCACTGGAGACAATCAGGTTGCCACTCTTTACTAGAAAAGTAACACAGTTCACCTTTAACTCATTCATAGCTTGAAGGTTAGAAGAAGTTAGAAGTCATCACAGACCCTTTTATTGGTCTCCCCTCTCATGCGCACTGACAGGTCATTTGCCCCGGGCCCTGACACCTCAACTCCCAACCTTGAGGAGGCTGTCTCTCACCTGCAGCTAATTCACTATCTGTGCCTCCCTAAGCTCTTTTCTGCAGTTTTGGTCCTGAGCATCTTGCCTCATGCTGTCTGCTGATGTTAGGGTTTCACACACCAGATAGGGAGAAAGAAAAGGCCACACTCACATCCTGTTTTACGCCTTCATGGCTAATTTGAGATGATTTCTACAGACTCAGCATAAGGATTAAGTGAATTTTCGGTATTGTACTGATTCAACATCTCACTAATGGTATTTCGTATTACAGAAAGAAAAAGTAACCAACACTTTTGCTAAGGCTAAAAAAATGTTTTTAGGACTGTACTGAAACTCATACTAATTTGACACTAAAACTGACATTTGGGCAAGTATACTAAAATAGTACTTATTTAGAATGGCTTTTAACACTTAGTGGCCCTGTGACACTTTCTTGATTTTAATGGTATACTGTGTTTTGTTGACCTATTTATATGATGTTTATTGTTTTTTTTATCTTGTTTTTAATGTTGTGCAGCACTTTGGTCGACTTTGGTTGTTGGAAGGTGCTATAGAAATAAAGTTTGATTGACTAAAATAGTCACATTCACAGAACAGAAAAGAACCTTTGAACCTGAATAGTTTGAGCAGACTAGAATACCCCTGTAGACCACTATGGAACCTACCTAGATGACTGAAGGATTACACAGATATAAGGCCACAATTTAATCTTGTGCTTTTTATTTTCATTGTGTTATCAGAATCGGTATTGAACATTGATTCTGTTCCGTAGTAATGAAATTGAGTTTGAAATTTTAGTATTGTGACGACACTAGTTTTTAACCCAATGGATGTAATATCAAACTACAATATGGTAATTTTTTTATATGATCTGACTGATTAATCATTATAAATTGAAGTATAATGTGTCTGCATTGGATGCAACATTTGTTCCTTTGTGCCTCTCGACACTTCTTCTTTCACTTCTTTAAATGCACCTATTTATTACACTGTTACTGTGAAGGAATACAAGAGAATGTATTTATGGATGATATTAAGTTGGGTAGACAGAAGGAATATATCCACTTTAGACTAATTTAAATTGCAAAGTATCAGACTGCATTGCATACATCTGTCACAGTCAATAATGAAACTACCAGTTGTGTGTGGGATGTTGGCTACTAATAAGTTTGTTTGAGTAAATCTGGTTTATTAGTTTGTCTACATTTCTGTTCCGTAGTAATGAAATTGAGTTTGAAATTTTAGTATTGTGACGACACTAGTTTTTAACCCAATGGATGTAATATCAAACTACAATATGGTAATTTTTTTATATGATCTGACTGATTAATCATTATAAATTGAAGTATAATGTGTCTGCATTGGATGCAACATTTGTTCCTTTGTGCCTCTCGACACTTCTTCTTTCACTTCTTTAAATGCACCTATTTATTACACTGTTACTGTGAAGGAATACAAGAGAATGTATTTATGGATGATATTAAGTTGGGTAGACAGAAGGAATATATCCACTTTAGACTAATTTAAATTGCAAAGTATCAGACTGCATTGCATACATCTGTCACAGTCATTATTTAAGCTACCAGTTGTGTGTGGGATGTTGGCTACTAAAAAGTTTGTTTGAGTAAACCTGGTTTATTAGTTTGTCTACATTTCCAAAGCTCAAAATGCTCCACCTTGTGATGTCATGAAGCAGTTTCCAAATTAACCACTACCTTTTACCTTTAGGCTGAAAGGCTGAAAGGCTGGACTTTAAAAAGACAGTGGAGCACTCAGTATTACCATGTGATAAAGAGGAGCATAGTGTTTTTGTTTGAGAGAAGAACTAAGACTAAATAAGGATAATTTGTGTATTAAACATGTGTGAATGAAACATGTTTTTAAGAAAATCAGGTGCTTCACGTTTAAGAAGAGGTCTGTTCGTTATTTATTACCATAAAAATCTTTTAAACTTTTCCCTTCTGTATTTCTTTCCATACTATATATCTCTAGTTAATAAATGTCCAGGATAGGGAGAGGGGATAGTTACCTTGAGAACAAAGCAGAAGTCAGTGGGAGCCTTGTATTTGTTCTTAAAGTCCTGCCCATAGTAGACATTTACGTTGTCAAATTGCACGAAACACACCAGGTCACGGGAGGACTGCACACACACACACACATACAGACACTTATCACACTGGCTACCAAATCCCAGTTACAAATCATGTCCGCTTCCCTGACCCCTGACCTTGGTTTTCCCTTTAGGCACGTAGTAAATTCCCGAAGCCCGGAGCTGGAAAAGGCGCTGTTTCCAGGACTTCTTTCCGTCTTCTTTGAGGTGCAGAACCCCCTCCAGATCTGGGACGATGATGGAGGTGCCACAGAAGTTCTCCTGAAGAGGTCAGCCCGGATAAAAGGGTCAGACACAGCTCCCATCGGGAAAAAATGTGTTTTCTTACCTTTATCAAAATCTCCTTGTCCTTGTCTTTCATGTCTTTGAGGGTTTTCCTGTCCTTCTTCCAGAGATAGAAGTTCTGAAATATGACATTAAAAGTTCATGAAAGGTAAAATTGACTCTTGTGAGCTAAAAGTCATGTTGTTAAATTCTCAAAAGCATACCTAGAGTTGTGTTTTGTTTTATTTACACATATTTTAGTAATCTTTTGTTATTAGTCTCTCTACAGACTCAAGCTCAAAATGCTCTGTTCCACCTTGCGATGTCATGAAACGGTAATTTTCAAGTTAACAGCTACTTTTTACTTTTGTTCAGAAGAGATGGGCAGTTCCAAGGCTGAAATTATCCAAATAATTCTAGTGAAGGTGTATGGAGTTTAAAAACACCACATGGCTTCACAAGGTAGAACAGAGCGGTGTCAGTTTGCGAGAAGAACTTAATATGCAGGGTTTGTGTGTTAAGCATCTGAAACAAAACACTTCAGGTATTTTCCATAAACATGAACTGTTTTCCCAGATACGAGTTAAACATGTTCAAATCAATTATAGCTTTTACTGGTAATAACTATGATACTGATTCATTCTTAATTGCAAAAACACTGGACACGATGGTCAAATTGTTTGTTATAATTTAGTGTTTTGGTTCCCCAGTTGTTTTTCCAATCAGAACGCAGAATGAGCCTCACACGAGTCTCTCATTTGGGTTGCCCGTTTCAGTGCTGAAATCCAATCAAGTAAAACCTAAACGGATTCTCTGTGATTTGAATCCTGCCCTACAGTGCCAAACTTTAATTAAGAGTTTGAATTAATAATTTGATCAAATCCTAAAAAGCAGTACATTTGTGTTTAGCCATCCCTTTAACTTCAATTATTTCATTACCTAATTTGTTTGAAAATCCTACTTGAATCAGATTATCCTCTTCAGACTTACAAAAAGGAAAATTCCACAAACTTATTCAGACAAATCAGTTAATTATAAACATACATCAAAATTTGCCATGTAAAAGTGTTTTCAAATGTTTTCAAACACATAGCGTAATTTTGAGGAAATCTTGTGGCTGCTGGAGCTTAATACAAAACAGTTTTTAACCATGACATCATTGAAAATATAATTGAACAGGACATGCTATAAACCAGTTCCACAACATCAGCAAAAGCCATGGTTAAGTAATTGATTGCATACATTTTATTCTTACAAATCTTGTAGTTTTTGATACTACCCAGATTCCTATAAAACTCCATCTATTCATCTTGGGGTGGCTGACCTGACATAGAGGCAAGCTTGATTCATATCCCAGTCTTCTCCGTTTCCATAAATGTGGTGAAAGAGCCACAGGGAAGATCTTTTATTTAGTTAGTTTCTTGTCAAAAGTTGAGAGCATGAATTACATAGGACATGTAGTATAAAACAGATCTATGTTTTGCGGCGGATGTAGACGTTGTGATTGAGTACATTACAGTCGCAAATACCTCCCCACTTTCCATTCAACAATCAGACCATTAGTCCTCTGCCAACAGACCGAATCCATTAAAGTCTCAGAGATTATAAAAGGCTGCTATTATGTCAACAAACATGCCAAGATGTCATAGTCTCCGGCCTGAGCCTTTATTCTGAAATATTACAGCAAGTTGGCTTCCACCTTGAATACGAGTCCAATCATCATTTAGGTAGGACTCAAATGGAGCTGGAGAGATACGAGATGCAGAGAGATTTGTGCAAACAGAGCCCAGAAATAATGCTGTCTACAGAGGTGGACTGCAGAGATAATATACAAGATGGTCTGTCATTAATTTGGGATTCTATATGGAAACAGAAGTATGGATGTGTGTGATGACGTGTGGGGAGAAAGAGAGTCAGGGGGGAGAGGAGACCCACCTGTGGGTTTTTGAACACCTCGTATTTCTCAGGCATCTCTTTGAAAAGGACCTGGTTCTCGCTGTCTCTGGTCCAGGCTAACAGCGGCTCCACCATGTTCTCGTGGTCCTCAAACACACGCTCTGCAATAATCAGAATAAAAATACATTGAAGAGATGAAGGTTTGTACACTTTGGGTCTATATTATGATTTTTTCTGATCTATGTTATAATGTTGTTTCCTCATCAGAAACATATGTGGATTTGTATTTAACACACAAAACCTGCATAATACAGAAAGTGCTCTATTCCATACACCTTCACTAGAATCATTTGGATAATTTCATCAATGGAATTGCCCATCTCTACTGAACTAAAGGTAAAGGGTAGCTCTTATCTTAAAAACTGTCGCTTCTTAACATCACAAGGTGGAGCAGAGTGTATTGAACTTGGGGGTTTTGACAGACTTATAATGCAGGATTACTTGGAAACAACTCCAGGTATGTTTTGAGGATGTAACAACATTCTATCATGGCTTGAAGCTCACAAGAGTCAACTTTGTGTAATATAGAACCTTTAAAACTTCAGAAAAACATGTGGTCTCTGTGTGGCTTTATCCTGGTAAACCAGTTTCCCCATCACCATTTTCTTGGTTTCTGAGTTATGCAGAATTGAGACTAGTGCCATAGTAAAAAAAAAAAGAAAAAATTAATAAAATAATAAAAAATTCTTCAGTACAGAATATTCATATATTCATATATAAATATTCATAAATATATCTGTATTGGGTGCTATGCTAATCATCCATGTAGGTATTTCTAACCTAGATCCTTGCTCAAGATTTGGAGAAGCACCCCTGGGTGGTGCATTATGGACACTCACTACTCCTGACAGGTTGCTCCAGTGGTGCTGATCCATGGAAGGATCAAATACGCCGAGAACATATTTCTCTACAACCTCTGGAGTATTCCTTCAAAGTTAAACCAGTAGATTTAGAAATACTTAGAAATACAAGTGCAAGAATATGTATGCACTTGTATTCACATTTACTTATTAAAATTAAATGACCACAAGTGTACTAAATAGGGCATGTTGTGGGAGTTTTTCAGTTTCTGATCAGAATATAGATCTGCCACAGCACCGTCCTCTGAGATACCTTGTTTTGGCTTAAGGCGATAGAAGCACACATAAGCCAAGTAGATTTAGATTTCTTTTTATTAAAGGCATTCCTCAAATGTCACTGAGCAGTAAAACCTTAGTCTCCTGCAGCAGTCTAATCAATATGAGCCATTACTGTAATTTCACTGGACACCCAACCTCTGCCAACACCGTGGCCAAGGAACATTCAAACCACCTCCACTTTCTTCATAATCTAAACTGTACAGTACATCATTATGCAAAACAGAGTCCACAAAGCATTTATTGTCTTCTTATTTACTTTCACCATAAAACAAGTCCAAACTGAGACCACACAAACTTCAACTTATCATAGTCAATTTACAGAAGCAAACTAACAGCCTGACTTCTCCTAGCACACCTAAAACATCTCTTCTGTTACTGCGGTCTTGGTTAGCGGCAAGAGTAGCCAAAACCTGTGCTCTAGTAACACACTATTGTTTCAAAAATATTACCAAAGCCTCAAGTCTGTCTGTCTGTCGGTCTATCTATCTATCTATATATTTATATCTATCTCTCTATTTATATAAATACACACAAACACACACATGCGTGCACACACACTGAGAAACTGCCATCTGATTTATGATTGAATGATATTCAAATAATACATTGGCCTGTCAAACAAATAAGGAAAAACAGAACTTTGCAGTGGTTCAAAGTTATTTGTCACTTACCTCATGCATTCTGAGCATTCTAATTATTCACAGTGATGAGTGCTTAAGTGCCTTTCACAACTTTAAGAGGCCAGAGTAGAGTTTTGCTATTACAGTAACAACATCTTGCATGCTAACTGTGCACTTCCTGATTCTCAGAGTATAAAAGGCTTTATAATTAGACACAGGCAGTACATAGTTGACTTATTTTGTCAAAATAGCAACTTAGTAATTTACAGGACATTACTCAAATTATGTTTAAATTAAGCTATGTTCAGAAACATATAGTAATCATTCTAAATCTGAACTACAATGTCTGACCACCCACACTGACACTCCACGTCATGTCTTTCCATCACACACTGGCCCTTTGAGCCCCAATTACAGGTCCCTGGCCCCTGCACCACTGCCTCCTAAATAAAGGCTGCCAGTCTGTTCAGTGCCTATTACAGCCATTAAGAGTGTGGTGTGACTTTGCAGTTGGGGTGACTTATAAGGAGTGAAAAACCTCCTTTGAGATGCATTAACCACATGGTACGTTGTGTGGTGTCGATGGGGAGCACATGGCAGCACTGTTTGAAGGAGCTGTGGGTTTTTCTGCAAGATCGAAGTTTTAAGATGGTTATAATAGTAGCTGAAGCCTATGTTTACAATCACTTAAAGGTTCTGTATTACACAGAATTGACTCTTGAGAGCATAAGCCATGTTATAATGCTCTTACCTCATCAAAAACCAAAGCTATGTTTTATTTCATTCACATATGTTTGAGTAATCTAGCATTATTGGTCTTTTTACACCTTCAAAGCTCAAAATGCTCTGTTCCACCTTGTAATGTCATGTAGTGATTGTAGTTTTCAAGTTAACAGCTACTGTACCTTTTACATTTAGTTCAGTAAAGGGCAGGTGACAATTCCAGGGCTGACATCAACCAAATGAGTCTATCGAAGGTGTATGGAGTTTATAAACATTGTGAAGCCCTTTTAAAATGACCACATAGCATCACAAGGTGGAACGGAGTGTTTTCAGTTTGAGAGAAGAACTTGGTCTAAATATGCAGGATATGTTAAAAGACACAACTCTGGTATGTGTTTGATGATGTATAAGATAAATTAAAAAATAGCATAATATGGGCCCTATAAAAGCAGTCTATAGTATGTTATTGCCAATCTAAAATAGATGCTAACAATGTAGTAGTTATAGGTTACTTCATTATTCATCAATGGCCATAAAGTGAATTGTTGTTAAGAGACTATAAAATTAATCAGTTCCATTCCAACTTGCAGACTTTGGGTGGTCTGTCTTGGATTATTGCCTTGTATTCGAGCACAGTTTATCTTGCCCCAGTATAGATATATTGTGTAACCTGTGGGCACTGTCTGCATCTAATTATAAAGTGTTTTATTGTCTGAGATTCATGAAGTGCGTGGTTGGCAAGCTTATTGTTGTTGGCATTACTGTGAGGGCAAAACTCCACTCTGACCTGAAAGTTGTAAAACTCACTTATAAACTCATTGTGGTGAATAATCAGGATGCTAGGAATGCATACACTGAGGAATGACTCACTGCAAAATGTTTACATTGAAGTAATTCTGACAATTTTATTAAATAATACTGCAAAATGTGTGTATATTTACTGGTTGGGCTCCATATGTTCCCTAAAACCTTTGATTAGGTGGGCAAGAAATTGTCTGTATCTCACTTATAATGTTGGGAAGTAACTGGATACATGTACTGAAAATATGTATTCTGAATACTTATCTTGAATAATGGTATTGTGTAATTCTACATTTCATTTCATGCAATCAGAAGAATACATGGCAGTACTTTATCATGTAATTTTAGTTTGGAACTGCACAGCATTTGTGAGAATGAAGCGAGAGAAAACAGCTCTTGAGTGAGTGTATTTGTGAGTTTTTATCTCTAATTAGACATAAATGAATGCATACCAAACAGTGCAACAAAAATAAAGCTGTTTGTTATTATATGTCATTTGTTTTACTCTATAATATAATGTTACTCAAGTAAAAGTATGCTAAGTATTCAAAATGCAGTACTCTGATTCTACAAAATACAGGTATTCAGTATTCTGTAACTAAATACTGTATTCTTCGTATCACTGCTCACATATAGCCTAAATAAATTACAATGAGAAAAGCAAACTCATGAGAAACCATTTAGGAAATGTTTCATTATGATTTGGCCGGCTGTTGGGAAGTATAGCCTATATTTGGTGTCATTTAGCTGTGTCATTGTCACAGTGTCTGCAGTCTGCAGTGACACAGGGCCACTCTGTCTCCTTTGCCTGAGTCACTTGCCTAACACGCTGAGTAAACCTATAACTGCGACTCTGTGTCCGCCTATAGTCTGACTAAGTGCAACAGGAGCTATCATTTGGTTATAAATAAAGCCCTGACTTAGCCAAAACAAATAAAAAAGCGCAAAATTCACTTACACATTGAAGAGGGGGTATTACACTTTTCTTTGACGTTAATTGCTAACACAAACATATTTAGATCACCATGCAACCTTTTTATTGTTTTGAAAATACTGTATTTGCCAAAAACAACATATGTAAATGTTAAACATATTTCAGTTTTGTTTTTCGTGCTCTGAGTCCCTCCTCCCCACACTCCCCCTTTAGAGTGCTACCACATTACAACTGGTGTGCATTGCATCAGGTTTGTGAAGTTGTAGTATATTGTATCAGGCTTCTGTATATTTATTAAAAATTGTTTGCATGATGTAGGCTTGTGGGCTGAGCATTCAACAGAATCATACAGGTAACTGAAAGGAGGGTTTGAACAGGGCCTGAAAGAGATCACTAGATTACTTTAACATGCTTGAATAAATGACATATAAAACAAAACCTCTTCAGGCATGTGTTTGATGAGGGAATAATATTATAATATGGTATAAAGTTCCAAAAATTGTTGCATGCATTTGATTTATATAATGTTTTTCAGAGTCTCAATAGAAACTACATACAATTACCTCCAAGTTGATTACTGATTCACACCTTCATACACAGGAAAGCTTTTTCTGTGTTGCCCAAGAACACAATTAGTGAAGCTGGAATGGATTATTTGGGTTGATGCATAAACACTGTAACCACTGAACTAACTGCCACTGCTAATAGCTAATTCTTTTAAGTCCAAATAATAAATAACAGAGATGACTTCATGAAAACCTATTACAAAACGCACAATAAGCCATTTACTATGATTATTTTTCCATAATTTTACTTCACTTTCTACAAACTGATGAATGAACAGAAGCTACTGTTAGTCATGTTTTTGTCATTCCAATATGGCTCCCTGAAGATGAATGAAAGACAGACTGCCAAGCCATGACTTATCCTTTAATTTTATCGCTGCATAACGAACCAAATTTAAAATGAACCTGGTACGATTGTGGAGAAAATAATATTGACTTAGATTGCATTTCTTGGCGAGCGTAATGACTTTCGCACGGCTCTCTCGTTTAGCTGCTTCAGGAGAGAATATAGCGGCTCCCTGCTGGTGATATATAAGTCTGTCAGTGTGAAATTATGCATTATCGCCACGGCAATGTGATCAAGTTGTTAGACGTGGAGAGAGCAGATGGTAATGCGCATCTCAGGGTTCAGACAGCGGATTGAGATCATAAGGATTCTATTTCCACATGACAGCGATGAAAAGGCAGCAGCAGCAGTGTCCCGTCCAGCAAATCAACCCCACCTGCCTCGAGTGCACGTCTATTCATGGATATGTGTGTGAGAGGGTTTTTATCACATTGTGGGAACTGAAATCTGTACACGCACTTGGATCATGTGGACCTGTCTCACTTATGAGGACAAAAATGTGATCATTCGACGTAAATCCTTAATTATTAGATCAACAACATGGTTTAAAGTTCATATGGGTTAAAATAAGTGTGTTTGTGCTTGTACCTGATTTTTTTTCCATGTATTCGGGTAACATTTGTCATGCCCCGGTGCAGATATATTGTTTTAGCGGCTCTAGAGGTCAAAATAGGTGAATTGTGAATAGTGCTTATACACTAATTGCAAGGAATAATTAGAATTCTCAGAATGCATAAGGTAAGTGAGGAATAACTTGAATTTGACGATCGAAAACTGAAGACTGCAAAAATCTGTTACAGGACCTTTAAGATTAGGGTTTAGGTTATATACCAGGTTATAGTTGTTTCCCCTTCTCAATTACCCTCTCAAAGTTGTATTTGGAGTAATTTGTGCATGTTTGAGCAATCTTTAATCATGTATTTTCAAGGCGTCATATTGCAGATCAATCCCCGTTTTCACCTCCACTGGCACATGCCCACTGTTCTTTACTTACTTCATTCTCTAATATTATTTTCTGAATTTGTGATATGCGTAGGATTCAGCAACTTCACATTATTTGGTTCAATTTATACTTGTTTGTGTGATCTGCAGCTATTCATAGGAGGAGCCAACAACTTCACAGCTCTTTGTTGTGTTGACATTTACAGCGACACCAGCTCCCATTGGACACTGCAGTTCTAACACAGAAGTTGTTATAGATGAATATTCCAATTTAAAATGTGCAAATTATAACATAATGTAATAATATAATCGTGCTAAAGTACAATATGTGTTTTTTAAGGTTAGACAAGGAGTGATTAAAGTTAAGGTTAGGATCAGTCTCTAGGAAATGAATGTACTGTAAAGTTAATGTAATGTCCCCAAGAAACACCAAACCCAACATGTGTGTGAGTGAGTGTGTG
>KN494034.1:3532-20016 GCA_000787155.1 Scartelaos histophorus | reverse complement strand
TGGAACAAATTATCTTCCATACTATAGTCAGTAATAAAAATGGTCAGGTTCAGTATTTGTGCATTTACCTTTTGGATATTTCATGGGAAAGTACAATGTCGTCAGTATAATTTGCAGCATCATCAGTGTTCATCAGTTCATCAGTTACCATGGCAACGCAATGCATACATAAAAATAAAGTACGAATATTGATTTAAAGAATGCGTTTTCAGGAGCGTGTGATTTTGATTTTTTTTATTTTAACAAAAAAGGTGTGAAAAACTGTTGGCTAATTCCAGTAACTGTAATTTTATGCGACAGACTTGTTTAAAACCACAAATCAGTTCACCTGTCGTAGCTCTAGCTGTGTCAGTTCTTTACAATCTGATTTTGTTAAAGCAAAGTATAATTTGAGTAACAGAGCTTCAGACAGAGCAGTGCCTACAGTTAACATCACACCCCCAGTGAATTGTGATACATCAGTTGCAAAGTATCAATAGGGAAAAGTGTCTCTTGCCTCCATTTTGGATTTATTCTTAATTACTATAACATTATGACCAAGTTTATGTTTTAATCTGGTATTTTGGTTGCCAAGACGATTATCCATCAGAAAGTAGAGCCCCAGTCTCATTATCTTGGGTAGCAAAAACCCAAATTTACTTTAATCTGGAACATTTCCTATGGCCAAAGAAGGAGAATTTAAACAGAATATGTGATGTGAAAAACAGAGTAAATGATTCATGAGCATTAGCCGCTTTTCCCAGGGGCTCGCTCCAAGGCTGAAGCTAAAACACTAAAATGCTCAAAGTACAGAATGAGTTATGAGGCGTTATTAGCTTTAGCCTGCTGTTAGCTTTAGCCGGCAGCTCGTTTAGATAACAGTCGCCATGGTAACTAATGTTTTCCAGTCAAACAGATCAGAGATAAGCTGTGAAAACAGGCTTTGTTTTATAATGGATACGTGTGGGGCGATCCTGCCTCCCTGAAGGACGGAGGGTGATGCTGGATGTTTGTGCATCTGTTTCACGGATCAATAGAGAAAATTGAAGAGAATATTGTGATAAATTGAGGAAATAGGTAAAAATCAACACTATGATGCACTTTACACTAAAATCAAACTGTGTGAATGACCTTATTATAGGTTTAGAGTTTTTGTCCTGGTTTAGTCCTGGTCTGGTCCTGGTTTGGAGCTGGTTTAATCATGGTTTGGTCCTGGTTGAGTCTTGGTTCAATGCGTTTAGTTCTTCCTGGTTTGGAGCTGGTTTAATCATGGTTTGGTCCTGGTTGAGTCTTGGTTCAATGCTGGTTTAGTTCTGGTTTAGTCCTGGTTTAGTTCTGGTTTAGTCCTAGTTTAGTCCTGGTTTAGTTCTGGTTTAGTCCTAGTTTAGTCCTGGTTTAGTTCTGGTTTAGTCCTAGTTTAGTCCTGGTTTAGTTCTGGTTTAGTCCTAGTTTAGTCCTGGTTTAGTTCTGGTTTAGTCCTAGTTTAGTCCTGGTTTAGTTCTGGTTTAGTCCTGGTTTAGTCCTGGTTTAGTCCTGGTTTAGTTCTGGTTTAGTCCTGGTTTAGTTCTGGTTTAGTCCTGGCTTGGATTTGGTTTAGTTCTCATTAAGTCCAGTCATTGAGTTTTGGTTTAGTTTTTTAGACCTGGTTTAGTTGAGTCCTGGTTCAAACCTGGTTAAGTTTTGGAGTCTAAATGGATCTATCTACTTTCTGCTGCAAACGAATAACAAGAAAAACATGCATTCTTCATTTAAGTGGCATCACCTCCTTCTGGGGAACATTCCAGACAAAGAAAAAACATATCAGAAATGTTACACAGTGCACCTTTAAGACACCCTTATCCTTTGACTCTTTTGTCTACTCATGCAGCATAAACTTCCATCCCAACGGCAATGACAAAGCCCTGTGCAGCTATTCTCTGTTTTTTCCACATGTTTTTTGGACTCAAAAGAAATGCGCGTCCACGCCACTTCTCTTTCTGGGCGTGTGTCTGCGCGCGTGCGTGCGTGTGGCATTCCTCACGCACGCGCAGGTCTGACGTGCGTAACTCCCTCTGACGCAAGAGTCACGTGGTGTCTCTAATAGCCCCCCGGAGCTGTCCGCGGTCCTGAAACACTCTCAGACAGAGACATGCACCGCCACCTTCTTACGACGCTCCCGCCGAACTCAACGCGACGAAGAGGTAAGATTCGTTGCATATTTAAGGATAATTACGAGCATTGCAAGCTTTAAAAAGTAGTAGTAGGATTTTTTTGGTCTTCGTTCAATAGATTTGCTTTTGTTTCGATGACTTGTTCACGCTTTTCTTGCAACCTGATGCTTCGGCGGTACAGATGTGGGTGTGCAGTGCGTCGCCTCTGACACAAACAGCGTCGCTTTGTTGTGGCTTCTGGCGCTTCCACCTTTGTTTTGCAAATATTTTCCATTCATATTTTATTTTTAAACGTGTATTTTATCAAATGTATGTAGGTTATTCCTTTTTTTGTTTTTTGTTTTTTTTTTATTCGCGCGTGTAAATTATAATATATTGGTAGCTATAACGCATAATAATATATAAATAGTTTATTTCCACCATTAATGCAAAAAGTCCTCCTTAGTAAAACATAAAAGCTGTATTGATTTTTATGTTAATTGCTACGTTTGTTAATACCACTCGCGTAATCCACTGCACCAACTCGCGTATATGGACAGATAATTGGATTATAATTGAAAAAATAAATTAATAAAAAAATTAATTAAATAAAAAAAAACAAAAAAACAAAAAAACGACGCACGCAGTTTGAGTTCGTTGTTATTTGCGTGGATTTTTTTTTTTTACGTCGTTACCTTGACAACTGCGGTCCGGGTGAGTCACCGTGAGCAGCAATTTGTGTCCAGTGCGCACTAACGAGATTTATACTGCTGCGAGGAACATACGCCACAGACACACGGGAATACAGCGTGTTCAGACTAGTTTTTGACCAGTTTTTGACCTGGTTTTGTCCTGGTGTTTGGTCATGGTTTAGTTCTGGTTTAGACCTGATCTTTAGAACTGGTTTACTCCTGCTTTGAACCAGCTCTAGACCTTATTTACTCCTGGTTTAGTCCTGTGTTAGACCAGATCGGGTTTAATTCTGGTCTTGACTTGGTTTAAAATGATCCTGAGAATTTGTCCTGATTTCAGATGGTTTAGTGACATCTGGTTTAGACCTGGTTTAGACAAGCTCAGATCTGATTTAGTCCAGTTTCTTAATTAGTAATAGTTTAGACCAGACCAGCCCTAGTTTAATACTGGCTTAGTTCTGTGATAAATATGATTCTGGACTTTTTTGTTCCATTTATACCTGATGCTCTGTGTTGCTTTAATTGAAAAGTTTAGACCTGGCTGGTTTCGTCCTGGTTAAAGTCCAGTTTAGTCCTGGTTTAGATCTGCGGTCCAGATATGGCAGTAGCTCTTATACAAAAAGAGAGAGAGGGAGGGGTTAAAATGAATGTTTGGACACAAATTATTCATGCATTTATGTATTTATATATATTATGTAGCGAGTAGTCCTAACCAGGATTGAACAAGGACAACATCAGAACCAAAACCTGCTCTCGTCAGATCTCAGAGTCTATGGGCCTGGTTAGTACTTGGACGTGAGACCACTGAGAATATCAGGTGCCACAGTGGGGCGCCAGTTGCAAAAACTGTCCTTGTGTACTTAAGCAAGGCACTTCACCCACATCTGTCAAGTATAGAAGTGGTGTGTGCGTGAGTGAAGGTGGTGGTTGGAGAGTTTGATGGCGCCCCCGACTGGTAGGTGCCTTTTCATCAGAGTGCCCCAGGGCAGCTGTGGCTATACGGCTGTGTGTTAGTTAAGTCAAAATCATACAACACGACTAATTTAAGCCTCTAAGTCAAGAATCTGAAAACCAGGTCTGTATGTTAAGAGTTAAATTATTTATATCGTAAATCAATGATAGTTCTGATTAAAATAGCAAAACCAAATAACTAAACCAGACCAAATCAGGAATAGCCCAAGATAAGACCAAGACTAAGTAAAATCATACCTGAACCATTTCTAAAAAAGGACAAAATCCCAAGGAAACAAGGTCTAAACCAGGACTGAATTATAAATAAACCAGATCTAAACCAGGTCTAAACAAAAACTAAACTAGGGGCTCGGACAAAACCAAGAATAAACCAGGGTAAATCAGCTCTAAACCAGAACTAGGAGCCAGACGTATAAATTATGGAGCTTGGTGTCAGATTTGGGAGTAAATAGTTTGTAGAGCGACAGTATCAGACGCCACGGGCCTCAAAGTGACACGACAAATAAACAGACTTATCTCAAATGTCGCTGCGCTTCTGTCTCTATTTCACATCACACAAAATTAAAGGAAACATAATGAAATCAGACAGTGCCTCAATCTACTCCTCGGTTTGAGCACTAATGATGTAAAAGACGACTTATTGTGTCTGTGTGTGTTAAATACATATAACCTATCACACCAGTGGATCATTAGGCTGCAATTTTGTCATTTTAAATAGCAATATTCATCTAAAATAACTAAAGAAACAAGTCAGTCATACATATTCATGGTTTCAATTACACAACTTTAGCCAATTTACATGATATAATATTCTGATTTGTTAATTGCTATGACAACAGGCCTAATTTTTACTCTCCATTAGTGATTTGACTCCATCGCCGGTTGTGTTCAGGTGAAATTTGATTGTATTTGGAATGGATTCCAACGCCGTTTTTAACCCGAAATGTGTGAAATTTATGGGTTTTTTTTAATAAATAAAATTATTATTATTGGTTTGGGATTGGCAGCAAAACATTCCTATATTAATCTTCTGTTTTAAAGTCCTTGCAACAGAAAACAATCAAATAATGGCACCACTTTTTGAAGCTATTGTAAAGAAAAGATTTCACTTTGGTTTATTTGTGCTGACAGAGAACTAAATTTACTGCAACCTGAGAAATTTAACATGCCTTTTTTTGTCTTTCTGCAGACGCTACTATGCCGTCTTCCTCTGCAATTGTGAAATCTTCTCAAAACTGTGTGTCCAACATGCTCCTCCTCTTGCTCCTTTCGTTGTTCCTGGATCAATCTGGCATCAGCGCAGCTTCATTCAGAGACCACCGGCTACGAGGCGCCGAATCAAACGCACCCTCCCCGAACGAAGACATGCTCAAAGCTCTCGAGTATATCCAGAATCTACGCCAAAACGCCAAATCGCAAGACCAACAATCTCTAGACTTCGAGAGATCTTTGGGTCGAGATCCGCAAAACGAAGAACCGCGATTGGAAGATAAAAGCGAAGAGTTGCTGCAAGCCGTTTTGAGTACGCTTCAGCAGACGGAAAAAGAGGGAAAACCTAACCCAAAAAGCGCAGATAACGTGAAAGTTCAACCGATAACTCCGCACAAAGAGATGCCGTTATTGTTCGAAGACGATGAAAAAGCCGATGCCGAGGACGCCGAAGAGGATATGGATCATTCGGACAATTTTAAACGCACAAACGAAAACGTCGAAGAGAAATATACCCCGCAGAATCTGGCAACGCTACAGTCCATTTTCGACGAGCTCGGTAAAATGAATTTCAATTTCAATTCCAAGCGAGAAAACAGCGAGGAAGATGACGGTTTGTTTAATACAAGAGATGCTGCGTACGATGAAGGCGATTGGGATCAAGAGGAGGAAGAGGAGGGTAGGCAGGAGTTTGAGCGAGCTTTGGATTACTTAGAAGATACCGAGCAAGAGAACGAGCAAGAAAACGACGCTAGCTTCATCGCCAAAAGATCTCAAGACCAAGACGAAGGCGAGATGGCGAACCTGGCCGACTTTTATTTGCTGAAGGTTTTGGAGCAGACGGAAGAGGAGGAGCAGAAGAAAAGGGAGATCGAAGAGGAGGAGGAAGAGGAGGAGGAGAGGAGGGAGAGGAGCGCGACCGAGTTTAAAAACAACATCGACCCCAAAATGATTTACAGACTTTTACAGATTTCGCAAAAGTACCAAATCCCGCCCGAAGATCTCGTCGATATGTTGAGAACCGGCGAAATCACCAGACTAAAAGTTGCACCGATTTACGCTAAAAAGACCTATAAAAAACCTGATTATTTCGCCAGGAGGTTACCGATTAGGCAAAAAACACCAGAGGAGATGAGAACGGAGAGGGTTTTGAAGATTTTAGGTTTGTCCGGCGATCAAAGCAACGCTCAAAGTCCGTTCAGAAAGCACTACACGAAAACCACATACTCTCCCGTTTGGCGACAAGGAAGTGCGACCGCCAGGCAACCACAGCCCAAGCAAAGATTCCCAACTAAACTAAAGGATGATTATGATGATACTGAAAACGAACTAGCCACGTTTTTAGCGGCACGGATGTTGTCGAAATATCCGACGTACAAAACGAAGATGAGCCAAAAAAGGGAGGAGACAGAGGAGGAAGACGTGGGGTCATTTGAGAGGGCGGTTAGGGACTATTTTGACCAGCTGGACTTGGACAGAAGTGAAAATAAACAGTCCAACTTGGAGCAGAGAGGAGCTGAGGATTTCGACAATGAAGAAGTGATGAAGTTGCTAAGCTTTGTAAATCCTGACACTGAACAAGATGCCAAAAACACAGAGTAAATGTGCTAATATAAGGTGTATATAGGTGTATAGACATATTTGGTGAAAGAGTATTCAAATGAGTTACATGCTACAAGTGATTCTCAAACTTAACCAGGACTAAACCAGGACTAAACCGGGTCTGAAGGGGCTTTAAACCAGTTCAGGATCAAGTCTAAATCAGGACTAAAGAAAAAAACTTCAGGATTGAAACAGGTTTAAAAAATCAGAAAAAACATACTGAACCAGGACAGTATCAAGAAGACTAAACTGGTTCTAACCCACATTGCGTAACATTCACACTAAAACTTTAAACAGTGGATAAAGTGAAGACTAGACCAGGACTAAACCCCAGACTAAACCAATTTCTGAACAGAAATTTTAAAAAAAGAAAACAACCACAAGTAAAGGTCTCCAAAGACTATTTCTAGACTACATAAAGTAAGAACTAAACCAAGTTTAAAACAGATCTTAACCCATTTTTAACTAGACTTCAACCAGGTCTTACCCAGATCCAAACTAGAACTTAAACCAGTTTAAAACAGTACTAAAACAGAGTCCTTATTTTCATATGTAACAAATGATCTCTAAAAACTAAATCTAGATAAAGTCAGTAAGAACCAATCTTCTCCAGGTCTAAACCAGGTCTAAAACCAGTCTAACTCAGGACTAAAAATGATCCATACTTCCATCCATTCTCCAAACAAGATCGTCTGTCTTCAAACTCTGGATGTGATATAGAATTTTTTAAAAAGAACTAAACCAAGTATAAAACAGTTTTTAAGCATGCCTAAAGTAGGTCTAAAGCAGTAGGTCTAAACTAAAAATCAGATCTTCTTGTCTTAAATAAGATTAGCTGCCTCTAAAAAGAAACTCTAAGAAAAGTATAAATAAATAAATAAAAAAGACCAACCCAAGTCGTTAACAGGTCTTAAATAAGTCAAAACCAGTTAAATAAGATTAGCTGCCTCTAAAAAGTTCTCTAAGAAAAGTATAGATAAATAAAAAAGACCAACCCAAGTCTTCAACAGGTCTTAAGTCAAAACCAGGTTTAAATCCAGTCTAAACCAGGTCTAAACCCGGTCTAGCCCATGCCCAGCAGTTTGAGAACCACTGTATAGATTGTTGAGTTCTAATCTTAGTTTAGTTTGAGATTTGAGTTGTTCTGAGATATTTTTGACCTAACGGTTGTGTACAGGAGCTCACCAGCCTCAGCCACTGCAGTGTTTAGACCCTCCTGTGTCTCTGCTGTTTTTACTGTGCTCTGTGTCATAGACCACATCAGAAATAAAGCATTGACTTTATTTTTTCCTTACTGTCTTTTGCTTCTTTATTGGAAAATAAGTAGTCAGGGATAGTAGTAGTAGTAGCAATAGTAGTAGCAGTAGTTGTAGTATTAATAGAGTGGAAGTTAGAAGCAGTAAGACGTAGTAGCGGGAGTAGAAATAGGACTACTACTAAGATTAGTAGTATAAGCAGGATAGTAATACTAGTAGCCTACTGACATAATTGAATTAGCAGTAGCAGATGTATTAGTAGTAGTAGTAGTTGCTTCAAGTAGTAGTAGGAGTTGTAATAAACTTGAATGGTACTAGTAGAATAGTAAAGTAGAACAACTACTAGTTGAAGTAGCAGTAATACTAATAGTTGTATAGAAGTAGTAGTAGTAACAGTAGTAGTCACAGTATATAAAAGGCGTAGTAGTGGTCGGCATGTGGTAGTGTGGAGTAGAAGTAGTAATAATGCCAATGATAGTAGTTGTAGGATAGTCGTAGTAAGATGAGTAGGAATAACTAGCAGGTAGTAGTAGTAATGGTGGTATAGTAGAAGCAGCAGTAATATTAGTAGTACCAAATACTCTTTTCTTCTTAGTAACGCTGCTCTTACTTGAGTATAATTTTCCACCTCAGCTTGTGGAAAAAGGTGCAGTGCTTGTGGTTCATTTACAACAGCACACATTTGTAGAAAGACATTTATGCAGGAAATTCCCTGAGATTTGCAAAGAAATATTCCCAAAGAATTTGACAATAAATAATTATAACATTCTATTATTTTTACATGATTTGAAATTGCCAAAGGAAAAAAAAAAGTTACATAAAAATATTATAAAACGGTTCCATTAAATAACTGAAGTCATGTTGGGCTCAGTAGGCAGGTCGGCTCATGTATTCCTCCATTGTCTGAAATGAAATAAAAAGAAACATTTCAGATACTTTGACCCAAATTCACAAAATGTTATTGCTTTGCTAATTTTCTCCAGTTTGGCATTCACACTTGCAAACAGACCACATCAAAACTGGGACTAAATCAGCACTATTATTGTTGTACTGTTGTGTTTTACATTGATTTATATGAGACTATTGTGGCACAGCGAATCCTTCTTGAATTGAGTTTTATGGAGTAAATATGTCACTTATCAATGCCTTAAGTAAAGTTACTACAATAGAGTTATGATAATACTAGCAAAATGTATAATCTTTAATGGCATTTATTTATTGCTCATATTCTTTAAGACTATGGGGCAAATATTAGACAGTGGAAGCCACCGTACTCTGCTCTATTCTTGGGAAACCATGGAGCTATAATATAAACTGGATAAGACACTCCCCCTCTGTCCAAGAGTGAGATTGACAAGTAGCTGCTTCAGGTACTGCAGCTCCCGAGAGCTCCGGCTCAGTATTCTCCCATAGAGCACAATGCATTTTTCAGTGTACAATGTTAAAGAGCCTAAAAGTTAACTTTGTAAGATTGAGCCTTGTCCCGCTCTGAGTCCATGTGAGCTCTGCTCTAGCAGCTAGAGCTCTGATTGGTCAGAACTGTTCGTTCGGTACACCTTTCTGTCGTCACATGCTTGTAGGTACTGAGGATTGGCATTACGGGGTAATGAGCACAGGACACTGAAAACAACACAATGCCATCTTTGGTTCATCTTCTATGTCTTATTACACTTCCATGTGCTCCCACAATGTCCTGTATGCTCTTGTACCTCCTGTAAAGTGTCGGCTTCTTCCAGGCTTCCGGCCACAGCCACTCGGGACGTCTCCAGGATCTCTCCTCCCATCAAAAACTCATCCAGGATGAAGTAGGCCTTCTCAAAATTAAAGATAATGTCGAGCTCACACACCTTACACACAAAAGACACAATACAGTGTTTAACAATATAATAAAGAACAGCATTTAAAGGATCTGGTGCCTCTGCACAATTTTATTGTACAATATTCAGGATGGGTTAGCTTTACCGTGACTGCAAACCTGTGCTCTGGTCTGAGTGTTGTGAAAAGTGCACATAAACTCATTGGTAAAAATGAGGGTGTTTGGAATGCATAATCCATAAAGCAAGTGAGGGAAAACTTTGGATCTCTAACTTTGGGAAGGTTTAAAATTAACCAGTTCAGTTTTTATTGTTTGTCTATTTGTTTGTTTGTTTTGCTTTTAAGACATCAGATAGAGCGCCTTTAACATTTAAATTCCAAGCTTTTCTCAACATAATCCGCCATAAATTTGGCAATGCCCAATCTGATCTGATCTGGGAATCTAAGGTTTGGCCCTGTTCAGTAGTTGGAAGGGAGACCGCTGAGCACACCAGGTGCCACAATGGGGCAGCAGTGGCTTCTGTCAGTTTACCCCACAGTATGGAGTGAATAATGCACAAAAATTTTAGCGTAATATTTCGTCCTGAATCGATACAAATTTGTTAAACACACTAGCTCTCAAATGTTTGGGTACATCCTCTCATTTCTCGTTTGTATACACATCATAAGAAATAATATACAGTATAAGGAATCATGTCACAAAGACAAAAAGGTAAATAATTATGATTTTTTAAAAAAAATGTATGTTTAAAAGTAAAGTAAAGTAACCACCTTCTTTGTTGAATATATATTTAGTCGAGTTATGCAACTTTTTTCTTGCTTCATATATTTTGCATCTATATTCTGTTCATATCTAAAATGTAGAAAGTAGTGTGAGAGGGTGTGACCAAATTTGGAGTGGTATATAATATTTCTCACATTTCCAAAGTATTTATCAAGTAGCTCCACGTATCTGTGCAGAACCTCCAGAGTGAGCAGCTCATTGTCCTGGTCCTCCAAACCAGCGCAGAAGTACAGACTGGCGTACCTGCATATGGACCAGAGAGACATTGTAATGTATGAATATGTGTCCAAACATATGAAGCACATATTCAGCCAAAATATTGCCTTCATTGATAATAAGTGAAATGTGGATTTATTCTCATTTACAAGAAACATCAAGTTGTTTGCATCTTGTGTTTTTGCTCTTCATTGATAATAAGTGAAATGTGGATTAAGTCACTTAAGTCACTTATCCATTAAGTCACAATGGGCTCATTATTGGTTTTCAGATAATGTGAGAAAAACACACTTGCAATAAACCTAAAATCACTATATGACCTGGTTACCGAAACCCCAGCAAATGCACCTGCAGCTGTTATGAATCCATGCTAGTTAATTCATTCATTCATTCATTAATCTAGCGCCTTTTTCAAGATACCCAGAGCGCTTAACAGTTCATGATTCATTCACTCCACTCTCAGTGGTGATAAGCTACCATTGCAGCCACAGCTGCCCTGGGGCAGACTGACAGAAGCAAGGCTGCCGATCTGCGCCATCGGCCCCTCTGACCACCACCATCACTCATGCACACATCACTTCCATACTAGGCAATGTGGGTGAAGTGCCTTGCCTAAGGACACAATGACAGCTTTTGCCACTGCCGCCCCACTGTAGCACCTGGAATTCCCAGAGGTCTCCCATCCAAGTACTAACCAGGCCTGGCCCTGCTTAGCTTCTGAGATCTGATGAGATCAGGCTCTGCCAAGCCGGTATGGTAGTGCAGCCCCCAGTGGACTGAACTCATTGACAGTTACACATAGACTCTCCACACAGCAAATATGCCTTTGCTGAGCTAAGATAGTCCTGAGCGTAGCTCAAGATCTGGAGATTGGTCAAACTGCTCCTGACAGGTTGCCCCAGCACTATTATAGGATGGACAAATGTCCCTACTGTGACAAGTGTCTCTCCTTATGTTAAACTGCCCATATGCAGGTTAAGGAGCTGGCAAATGTAGTGCCACTTATAAACCAGACAGAGCATGTATAACATATTCATTCAGCTTCCTGTTTATATGTGACATTTTGTGGACTTTTCACCATTCAAAAGATGCATCACATTTACAAGTGTGGAATTATCAATATGAAAACTGTAGATACCCATCCTTTTAATTTCCAAACTGTATTGAGCATGAGAGCTTCTAAATGTGTAATCTTGACCTCTTGTATACGATCTTGAGGTCTCTCCATTGCAGGAAGTTGCAGGTTCTGGGGGGTCGGGACAGAACCATCATCATCATGTCCCGGATCACCTTCTTCTTCTCTCGTTCTGTGAGCGGAGTGAACCACTTCTGCAGACGCAGCCTCCCCTGGCGGCTGAACAGCAGCAAGAAGCGCATCTGAGGAAGAGAACATTTATTTATATGTAGCGCTTTTCCACCTTTAATGCAGTCTTTACATTAAGGAACCACTCACCCATTCACACACACATATTCACACACCAGTGTTCACAGACACTGGGGGTGAGGCAGGTAAAATATTCAGACTGGATTCATCTGTGGTCAGCTGGAACCCCACCACCAACCTCTGGGTCTCACGACTGACCCACCTGAATGACTTTATGTATGATTTTTAGAAATCTGTATCTTGACACAATTTTTATTTAAGTACAGGATGAAACTTGAACAAAGCAACCCCTTCTGATCATTACCAAGCAAATACTAACCATATTACTGTTTAATAAGACAATGTAAAATACAACTAAGATCATCCGATGAGAGCATTTGATTTTATGATATTGCCCACTCCTCCACTGAATTAATAATTAATAAAACTAACTTTATTGTCATCGAGAGGAACTTTATCCTGGGCAGAGAACTGCTACAGAACTGAAAAAGACAAAACACTAAAAGACAAAGACTAGACAAATCAAATCACACACGCTTGAAATGCTACACTAGTGGTAAATTTCTAATATTTTCTTTTAGTTTTAACCTGGTTTAGTCCAGATATCAGTTCACTCATGAATTTAGAGATAGTAAGGCATAATCCAGGATGCAACTTGATTTTATTTCTTTGAAAACTGCTTATCTACTGTACATTCTATTTCAGATGTCTGAAAAAAAATAAAAATAAAATAATAATAATGCATGCACCTTTGCACAATATCCCCTTGTTTCAGATGCTCCAGTAATTAGACACATCCCTGACATTCCTCTGAGCAGCTTTAATCCTTGTTTTATCCCTGTTCAAACGTGGACACGCCTGGTTCTTTAGTTAAAAATGCACCAAGAAAAACACAGTGATTTTATCTCTAACAACAATAAAGTAAGTCAACAATGTCACAATATACAACCTGAAATCACTGTTGAACTGCAATAAGTCATTTAATCTGAAGGGACAAGCCAGCGAGTATGTGCGGACCTGGGGTAGACCTGGTTTAAACCTGGTTAGTTCTGGTTTAAACCTGATTTAGCAATGGTGTAGTCCCACCATAGTCTCAGTTAAATCCTGGTTTAGACTTAGAGTAGTCACTTGATTCAATACAGATTTAGTCCTCATTTAATCCTTGTGCATTCCTGGTCCAGACCTGGTTAGGCCTGGTTTAGTACTGATTTCATCTTTGTGTAGTTGTGGTTTTGTTTTGGTATAGTTCTTTAGTCGTGGTTTCCTCATCTAATCATTTAGTTTAATTTAATTCTGGTTTAGACCTGCATGTATAAATTTAAGTGCATCTCATTTAGTTCTGGTTGAATTTTAGTTCAGTTCTATGAGAGAAACATGACAACAACAGGAATAAAACAGAACTAAATCAGGCCTTAGAAGCCCATTTAGCACATGTAGTCCACCTGCAACCAAACGGCCAACAGAAGGACGCAGGTATTTTCATGAATTTGCCAGGGTAATAATAGACTTCAGGAAAAACTACATTTAAAAACATTTCAAAACACGTGAACATAAGACACGTTATCTGATGCTAGAATTTACAGCCAAGATTGTCTATCAGTCTCTTCGCATAGGACTTTGAACGAGGAAGTCTGTACTAAACTAATGCATCGCATATGTTTAATAGGATATTTAGATAACGTAAGGTACGACCATTTTTGTTATTATAGCCTACAACTGCACTGTACTACGACAAGACTGAAAATTACGACGTGCGTAAAAGTTGGATTTTTGTAAACCCCTATATAGGCTATTAAGATGAAATAGTCCATGGTATCTTAGGGCACATATTGTTATCATAAACCTAATAATTAACAGCATAAAGCTAACTCGGAGCGTCTTTCTACTCACCATTTTGGAAGAGCACTGCGTAAAAGTTCACCCGAGTTCAAATCCCTCTAGTTTAACCAACGAGAACCGACCACCTGTGCGTCTGTACGGCCAGGTGAAGCCCTCCTAAACATGTCGAGGATGGCGCGGCATTGTTGATCTTTCCATAAACCTGCGCGCACCGCTCCGTCCACTACGTCGCGCCCCGCCGCTCCTGACGCTTCGCCGCCCTCCTTGACGCTCTAGCGCACTTCCTGCCGCTGTTCCGCACCTCTCGACGCGTTGCCGCTTCTCCTGCCGCACCTCTTGACGCCCTGCCGCCCCTATGCTCATTGGTGGATGTGGAAAAAAGGCCGTGCGTAACGGAGAGCGCACAGGTGGAGACTGAGAAGGGAGAGAACACGGAAGACGCTCCAAGAGTGAATGATACTAGCCTCTCACAGTGTAAAATGAATAAATACTTTTATCTAGTCTAGCCACTATTGTAATGATTAGGCTCAACATTTATGAATTTACTTTTTGGATATTTCGTGGCAAAGTAGAAGACATCATCACATTCTAAAATGTGAAAACGCAATTTTGAGTTGCTACAAAGACTGTAGCCTACAATATGTGCTGAAGTTAATTTTCTAGTCAAACAAAGCTACTTGTGTTTTCATTTCCCAAAACTACCACAAAAACATGAATTATTATTACAGATCTGACCTGTAACTTAGCCAAATTCATTCCAAAGTCATACTGCATAACATTTCTGGAAAAACAACATGGAGTCAAGCAGGTGATAGACCCTGAAGAGAGGCTGCACAGTGCTCCTTTAAATTATTCTAACAATCTAAAGCTAGCACAAGCACTAGTGATGAGAGGCCAGTAAAAGGTCAAATGACCTACCCGAGGTCCACTGTCAATATGATGAGTGCATAGATCTATTGTGACAGTAATGACAGCTGCGAAAGAAATGCGCCTAAAATGAAGCCAGCAACAACATGTTCTATAGGCCCATAGATCTGCCGGGCCCTTATCCTCACGTGACCCTCCAACTCACTGGCCCCGGGTCATGGAGCGTCCATGCGCACGTGGGGTCAGGGCAGGCTACAAAGGGGAGAGACAGCGGGAGAGGGACCGAGGGCACACCGGAGCCTGGAACCTGAGACTGGGACCTCTACACCCGCAGACAGAGCGCCATCACCCCGCAGCATCATGTCTCTGTACCGCAACTTCGCCTGGTTCGTCAAGGGGCTCACCGAGTTCACCAAGTAAGAATTAGTCCCAAAATATTAAACATTTAACAGATGGTCTACTGCTTTCATGTCAATGGAAAGACTTTTGAAGGGGACCTAAGCTATTAAGCAAAAAAGTTTTCTATGAGCTTTTAATCATGTTGTAATAGTGCTCCATCATCATATGTCTTACTATTTTGACTGACACATGCATGAATGTCTGTCTTTACTTACCTCCTATCTCCACTCTGCTTTTTTATGTTTTTTTGTTTAAATTGGGCTCAGTGCCTGCATGTAGGATTAAACAAATTAGTCTAGTAGGATTTTCAACAATAAAAATGCCACTATGAAACAAGACAAGTTATTTTCTATTGTACTATGAAGGCTACTATTGTGAAGTGTGCTAACCAAGCTTACCTCTAAACCTACACTAAAGGCTTTGCAAGAGAGTAAATCTATTTCTTTTCAATCTCTACCATTACTTACTCGTGTTATGCAGCATGAGGTTAGTTAGCTCAAGCCTCAAATTGTTAAGGAAGCTGGTTCAGTCCATCTCCACTGCAGCTCTGTGAAGGAGCAGCGACTCTACTCTGAGCTCCTCACAGGTGACTGATTATCACTATGAACCGACGAGATGAAAATCATTTCAACTGATTATATGTGACATGTTCTTTCAGTCATGGCCCAGAGCAGCTATCTGATTTCATTTGAATGTGGTGTTATTTAGCTGAGTGGTTATCTTTTTAGCCTCACAGAAGAGTTCTACTGCTGGGTCATCCAGGCCTTTCTGTGGGAAGGTTGTATGTTTCTACCTGTGTTTGGATCGGTTTCCTCCATGCACTCTGGTTTTATCAACCCAAAACAAGTACAATAGGTGCAAGCCTCTAGCTAAGATAGTCCAGACCAAGACTATCTCCAGAGCTTGAAATCTGTGCACAGGAGCACTGAAGGATGGGTCAAATTCAGAGGACACATTTTCCTACAAGCGACAGTATACCTTACACAGCACAGTATACCTTAACTTCTCAGTAAAAGTATGTGGTTTGGAGAAGAATTTCGAGGACGACATTTGACAGTAGTTGTGCTAAATGGCACTGCATTGTTATGGTTAAGGAAATTAATTAAGCAGTTTTATCAGGTTGGTCAAAAATATAAAAAAAATCAGATACTAATCAATACTAAAACTAGTGTAGAAGCCAGATATTATGTTTAATATGAGCTCCTTCAACCAGTAGACTAGTATATGCTCATAGATCACTATGGAACCTCCCCGGACGACTAAGGAATTACACAGATATAAGACCACATGGCAATATAAAAGAAAGTACTATTATTTAATTGTGAAAATCAATCTATTATA
>KN494033.1:2173-14632 GCA_000787155.1 Scartelaos histophorus | reverse complement strand
GAAAACACTATAGAACAACACAACTTCTGGAAAACACTAGAGTTCAACACAACTTCATGAAAAAATGCTCCATGTTGGAAGTGTCAGACTTCCACAGGTTCTTTGATACAAGCTTTTTCCTCCAGTGGGGAAACGTAAAAAAGTAGAAGTATTAAAATTTCAGATATCTGTATTTTACTTAAGTAGATTTTAAAGTGGATATTTTTTTACTTTTACTTTTCATCATTTGAGAGCAGGCACCTGTACTTTCCCCTCCACATATTTTAACAGGACTGAATTTCAGAATTTGGCAATTTTTTAGGTTTAAAATTGGTTGGAAATAGTGACAGCACATAAGGGAATTCCATCACTCTTACTTAGCAAAACCTTTTTTTGTTGAACTCATTTTCAGAATATCAGAAAAATTGGTTTCGTTTAAGAAAAATTGTGCCAAACTTTTGGATAGAATTCTCTCAGTGTGATGTCGTCAGTATTTTAGAACTTCTTCTACTACTTTATTATTAATCTGTCTACATCTCCAAAGCTCCGAAATCCTCTTTTCCTCCTTGTGATGTTCTGAAGCTATCCTCCTTCAAGTGAACAGCTCCTTTTACCTTTACTTCAGTACAGATTGGCAATTCCGGGGCTGAAATTACCCAGATGATTCTAGCGAAGGCGTATGGTCGTTAGTACGTTTTAAAACACTCTACTTGTACTATAATTTTCAACCTATATTTCAGCGTTTCTTTGTAAATTGCTTCTCGATTGGTGTTAAACTATCATTTATATTTACAATAATTACTTTAAACAGTGCTTCTTGGACCAACAATGGAAGCCGCCTCCACGTTTGTGAAGGATGAGGCCGATCTCTCCACCTAATGAAGTCATTACCCTGCGCCAAATGGAGCCGCATCGCCACATTTGCACTATCGACGGTCTCTCCAGTGAAATAACACAAGTCCTGCTATTACAGAAGGGGTATTACACTTCGATGGGGTACTAAAGGGGTAACATTTTGGTTTGGGCTTTGCTTTGTCATTGGAATGTTCCACAGTATGACTTTAAACAGCTCTAGAAAATCATTACACAATACACCTTTAACTGCTAACATATTTAGGTCTCCAGGTTACCTTTCTTATTGTTTTAAAAATGTTGCATGCACTGAAAACTACATATTAATGTCTATAATATGTCACACACTTTCTTTACTCCCTGCTCTAAGTCACTCCCCCTTCAGAGCGCTCTCACAACACAATCAGCGTGCATCCTGCTAATCAAACTACTGTACATCGCGTCAGGTTTGTCAAGTCGCTGTGCGTTTTGCGGCATGTTTTTGCACATTTTTGGAGGATTGTCGTGTGCGAACATGAGCGACGTAGGCTTGTGGGAGGAGCTTTGCACGGGATTGTACTGCTAATTATGAGGAGGGTTCAAATTGGGGACGGGAAAGATCGACAGCGAGTTTGAATTCTCTTGTTTTTAATGAGCGAACTACGTTATAACATGAAAAAAGCTCCAAAAAGTTGATATGACATAATAAACCCTCTTTAAATTACCTATATTACGCAAAATTGACTGTTGTGAGTTTTAGGCCATGTTATAATGTTGTTACCGCCTCAAAACCAGACCTGGGGTTATGTTTTGTTTCATTCACATGTCTGAGTAACCCTTTATTATTAGTCCGTCTACATCTCCAAAGCTCAAAATGCTCTGTTCCACCTTGCAACGCCATGAAGTTTCAAAATTTCTTCTTTTACCTTTAGTTTAGTAGAGATTGTCAATTCCAGGGCTGAAGTCATCCAACAAAGTGGAACAAAGTGTCTTACGTTTGACAGAGAACAAGCTCTCAGTCTAAATATGAGGAGGATTTGTTTTTTTTGTCGTTCATCGTCATAGTAACGGCTGCACCTCTGCTGCATCCTGCTTCACACAGTGTCAACTTTGTCGGCTTTTCTCTAATTTCTCCCTCAGTTAAATGTTCTTCTTTCACTTGTGCCAGTCCTAAATGTCTTCTTCATATTTAACGGGGAATGAGGGAAGTATGTGAGTTACTATTTAGCGGTGGCATGCTGACCTAATTGACATTTTATGTATTAGCACACATGAACACCCAAGAATGCACTTATAAATCGTCTATGGAAATGGAAAACAAATCACACATTTTAAATTGTGTGTTAAACATGTGTGAATGAAACAAAGCATAACTCTTGCTCTGTTTGTGATGAGGAAAGAAAAATTAAGCATCACTTGTCTCTAGGTGTGGGTAATCGCTTATATTTTCCACCGATACTTTTCCAGTTTTGCCCCAGTGTGTGTGCGCTCATGTGTGAGTCCCAGTTTGTCCTCAGTGCATCACATTTGTCCTTTGGATCAGACTAATGACTACAAATATGGCTGTATCATTACCCAGTCATGCAATAAATTATTTTTTCTCCCAGATAAATACATTTTGTGGCAAAGGAGAAATTCAATTTGTCACTAAACAAACGTTTATAAAATAAACTTTTGTCCAGTTTATAAAATAAACTCGACTTTTGTCCAGTTAACAAATTGATATTTTTTTCTTTTACCATGGATTCTGCTTGGCTTTACATTTCATAATTTTGTTATTATGAAATGAAAGCAAAAAGTAAAAATTTGTGAACTTAACATTGTGTAACTTTTTTGGTGGACCTGTCAAATATTTTTCTCCATGGAAATGTTATTGCTTTGTCTGGAATGTTTCACAGTATGGCTTTAAACCTTCTTCATGGAGACCAAACTAAACCAGGTTACAGGTCAGATCTGTGGAGAGGTGACAGTCAGAATGCCTTTTATAGATATTTCTGAGCTATAATTCCACCTGTAGTTGAATAAATAACTGAATAGTTGAATAAAAAAAAGGTAGAGCAGTTTAATGTCACACTGTGGAACATTCCAGGCAGAGCACTGACGTATGCATAGAAACAAACAGGTGCTGGACCCTGATTAAAAAGTTACACACTGCATCTTTCACTATAAGTTAACATACATTTTTGGTATTATGAGTTTTAAAGATTGAAAAATTAGACACAACATCCGGGCAAATATCAGGTATTTGCTGAAAACGTCCACACTGGGCCAGCTGCACCACACCCACACCGCACATTTATTGTACATGAGTGTAGTCCCATCACATAAATACTGAAGGGGCTCATGCTGCTGTGATAAATATAGTTCCTTATTGTCTGCAGTCTTAAAGGGAAGTCATTAATATTCCCCCTCTGTGGCGTGTGTGGCTTCATCATGATCTGAGACATGTCACATCTGAGGAGCTCACTGCAGCGCCGCCGAGGAGGTGCCCCGAGGAATACTTCCACATTCTGATCATCTCCACTCTCTTTTTGTTCTTTTGAGGTTTCTCAGCTGGAGGCCTACAGGAGATTTGAGGAATGGGCTGTTCTAGTGTTTCTGTGAGCTCCTGGATGTTCTCTGCCAAACTAAGCTGAATCGTCGTCATGTGGAATCCGTGAAGACTGGAGGCCCGCTGTGTGACCTGTTTCTACAAGAACCCAAGGTCTGTCCAGAAAGAGTTAACCATAAACCTAACCTTTCCTGTACAGAGCAGAGTGTGGCCTCAGGCAGCGTGAAATACTGAACCTGTAGTGACGTGGACATTCCTTCCACATCTACAACTGCAGATGACAGTTTTTATTGCAAATTATAATATTGTTAATGCTGTCGTGTACTTTACTCTGTAATACTACTACTCCTAAGTGGCCGATTCTGCAGCAACTTCTACCCAAGTCTTTTCTTGTTCCACACAGTTGTTGTATGACCTCCAGAACACAATGTTCCTTTACAATAGTCCGGAAACCACTGCAAATTCTAGAGCAGGGGTCTCCAACCTGTAGCTCGGGACCTACCAGAAGCTCTCACGCCCTCCCAAGTAGAAAAACATAAAGTATTACACTGAATAATATATATCTGATCAATGACACATCTGTATTCATAGTAAATATCTAATATTGTGCACTGATATATTGATTTATGGTTTGCAGGCATATAAATACCCCTCATCTAAAGGCTCAATATTGGCTCAATTTGGTGCAACATCTCAAAGAAGTAGCTCTCTGCCACTTACATCTTTTATAAGTCTGAGTCTTTCATAAAACAAAACAAATAAAAAAAAACGGAAGGTTAACATTTCAGGCTAAAATATTTCAGAGTTTTTTTTGTTTTTTTTTACGTTTTATTTTAAAAATTTGAAAGTTAGATAGTGGTTTGAGTTGGTAATTTGGCACCGCCCACCACCACTTCAAACTCCAGCCAGAGAAGACCAGTTTGAGAGTTCAAATTTCAGAGTAAAATATTCCAGATTAGTTTTTAACCCAAAAAGTGTTATTTTAACTATTTAAAAGTTAAATGGGGATTCGAGTTGGGGTTATCTGCCTATGTTGATATGGCTGAAGTTAATTCAACTTGGACTAGTTTTGGCACCTCCCATCCACCACTTCAAACTCCCACAAGAGAAGACCAGTTTGAACCAATTTTATATATAATTTAATCTTAAATTAACAAAATTAAGTGTAAAACTAAAACATCTCTGCGTGTTATTTAGCTAAATCAAGATAACTCTACAAAGTGTTTACTCTCAAAACAATACAACAACAACAACAACAATATAACTCTGGATTTTGGGGTTAAACTGGAACTTTGGTTTATTGTTACTTAATTATCATTCCAAAAAAATGTTAAATTCATTCTAAAACAGATTGGACTCATATAAACCCTCAGAAAATGTTAAAATTTATTCTGTGAGAGTCAATTTTATCATTCCACTGTCTGCTGTGTACAATTAATTAGGATGAGGCAACTAATGAGGACAAGACCTATAATTTAAAAGTGTTTTTTTAAGCATTTCGCAGAATCATGTGTTTAAATGTGCTTTTTTGGCATAAAACAACCCACGTATGGATATTAGATTGCACAGAAGTGGCTAATCTCTGCAATACCTTGGAACTTCTATGAAAAACTACAGAAAACGTGAATTGAACATGTACTTTTAGAACCAGAAAGGCGTCACTGTTGAGCTCCAAACCCACACTCAAGAGTGAAGTGTGCATCAGTGCTCTTCTTTTCAAATGCTTCTGATTCTCAAAGGACAGAACTGATGACACTAGAGATACTTAAGGGTCTGGAGAGGAGAAGGAGGAAAAAACGCAACCGGGTGGAAAAAATAGGTGATTTTAGCAATTGTGCAAAAAAAACGGTGACATGCACTTAGACTGAGACTATTATTGGACCCAGCAGCTCACAAATAACAATATATTGCAATAACAAGAAGCTAAAATATAAACGGTAATAATACTTTCAAAATAAGTCACAAAAATACCAAGAGGCTGATGTCAAATAAGGCACAAGTAATACAAAAATATCTCCGCTTTATTCCAGAGGTTGTAAGGACAAACGGCGCAGAGATGAAGTAATGATTGACAAACGGACTAACCCATTTGAAACAGTAAATAAACCCCACCGTCAGCTCCCCCTTCAGAGCGACCGTCTCACTCCTCACTTATACACTGCTGGTATTGCTGATGAAAATTGTACTTCAGATCAGATTTCTGCTCGCGTCCAATTTGTTATAACTGCCCAGAAATAAATTGGCTGCGGCCCACAGCTCTGCCTGGCTGCGTCTCTATATTAATTGCGTGTATAAACTTGCTCTTAAATCGCCGTGTAGGCCAGATTTATGTATTAGTTTGCTGTCACTTCCTCTCCGGAAAACCGTCCATCGTCTGTAAGTGGATTCAGTCTCCATCGGACTGGAAATGAAACAAAAAACACTTGTGTATTTTAAAGTAATTGTTCTTGGTTTAGCTGGGAGTCAAGAGGCCAGCGCACGCAATGAAATCAAAGCAATGGGAGGGTAAAAGAGCAGTACAGTGGCCTATAAGGAGTATAGTGCCTCGATTTAAATTAGAAAGGGACAATAAATTATATGTACTCAATGTAGATGCATGTGGCGCTGTGGCTTAGTTGGTCAAAGCGCCTGTCTCGTAAACAGGAAATCCTGGGTTCAAATCCCAGCAGTGCCTTTTCACATTCTAGTCTCTTCTGTAAGCACGAGAAAAAAAAAAAGGATTATATGATAACCATGAAGGGATTCGAACCCATAGTCTTCCGAGTGAGTAAAAGTAGGTGCTGTGGCTTAGCTGGTCAAAGCGCCTGTCTTGTAAACAGGAGATCCTGGGTTCAAATCCCAGCAGTGCCTTTTCACATTCTAGTCTCTTCTGGAAGTATTGAAAAAACAAACCCAACTCAAACCCTCAATCTCCTGATCTAAAGTCAGACGCCTTATCCATTAGGCCACGTGGTCATATCCTGGAATCAACACGGATCATTTGTCTGAATTCTTACCATTTAGAATATGCCTCAAACCCAAATTTGAGCATTCTTTCATGCTCATGTCTGAAAGTTTAGTAATCCAACTAACTAACTAATCTATACTGGTTTAAGATGGGGTATTATGTTAAAGGGCCAAATAGGTAAAAAATAGAAGTGTATACTGTACCTGGCATTATTTTGGCATTTTTGTGCATATTTGTTAAACAATCTGACTTTTGGGTCAAAGCCGTGTCTGTACAGCCCAATTTAGGATGAAATACGATTAGTACATTTTAATTTCTGGACTGAACAAACAGTTGCCAGTGGGTCAGATATTACATGGCGAGTGGAGCCGCTCAGGGTCAGCTCATGGTCTACAGGTGACAGGGCTGTAGAGGTCATGGTACTCAGGGGTGCGCCACCCACCCACTTCTCAACATAAGATATCAAAATTAACAAATATAAAATACAACTTCAAACTGGAGCTATTGGCAATGGTGAAAACGGCACAGGTTTATGACATCTCCAGTCCTATAGTGACCTGCGACATGATGGACCAGGGCTGATTCCAGGAATGAACCAGGTCTAAACCAGGTTTAAACCAGGACTAAACCAGAACTGAACCAGGGCTGAGATGGGCCCAGACGTTGCACCCGCGTAGACCATTGGGTGACCACATGCACCCGCTGGTGCAGAGCTCCACGGCCCACGGGGCTAAGTGCAGTCGTTGCCCAATCAGGCTTTGTGGACACCCTGCTCCACAGGCTCAGTGTTCTCGCTCTCTCTTTCTCTCAAGCCCAGATTAGTCCTGGTTCATTCCTGGTTCAGTCCATATGCAGTGTGCACACAAACACCCTCAAACACTAATGATCGTCATCAATCTGAGTCCCAGAAATGTTAATGTTAACATGATTCTGCCTCATTTTGAGTGTGAGTTTGTCTTTTGGCTTGTCAAGGAAGGGATGTGGGAGTAGGGGGGAGTCGATGACATCACAAACCATGTACCCCCCATTGAAAAATCCCCACTTCACCACTGATTGGCGCCCCTACCTGGCACTGTGATGTCCAGCCATGTCTGGAGAAAAGGGAAACGGCCTGATCCGAGCACAAATGTCCGTTTGCAAATGCTCCTGAACACATGACGTCACTGCTCTGAGAAGATGAACCAAAAACAGCTGATTTGTCTACTAATGTTACACATTTAAGCTCTTGAGCTCTGACTAAAAGTGATTCCATTTACAGTTTACATTTATGGATACTGTACATTTACACATACCACATGGCATCACAAGGTGGAACAAAGTGTTTTCCACTGAAGAGAAGAATATGCAGGGTGTATTTGTTAAATATGTGCATGTACACTTGTGCTTCATAGCTCTTTATGGAGATCTAAATGGAGGAAGTCGAGCAGACAGAAGTAATAGTAGTAGTTGTAGTAGTAGTGCTCCAGTGGAGAAGAACAGCAGGGTTGTAGTTCTCCATCCTCGGCCAGGGAGCAGTTGAAGAGACGAGTGGAGGAGGATATAAAATGTGCCTCCATAAAGCTCTGGGCAAAGTCCAGGTGCACTTAACAATGACTGTGAAACACATTTAGGGCCTGTTCTCTGAACCATTTACAAGAACGACTCTTCTGAACGGTTCCTTAATGTGTATGGTTAGAATAATTTTTATACTGATTAACCCTGAAACAACACAAGAATCAACACAGAAAAAGAGAAGGCAACAAGCGTGACAGTTATTATGATGCACATAATCACGTAATGTCATTTGTATTTAATTAAACTATTATTTTTTGCCATGAAACATTTTAATCATAATTTCCTTGCCTTGGTCATTTCTCTCCATGAATGGTTTGTTGTTAAAATAAGCTCTCAGATTGGCTTCTGTCCTATAAATAAACAGTAAAAGAGCCAGTCTTTTGAACAGCTCTTTGATATGAATGGATCCAAAAGATTTGGATCCTGTAAAAGAGCTGAAAATATACGTAAGACACTGCACTTGTCCTGTGTGATAGAGAAAGGTTCCTCTGGTCATGGGGACAGGTCATTTATTTACTGGATCCCCGTTAGTCTTTGCAGAGGTAACGATTCCTCCTCCTGAGGCCTGTAGTCCTCATGCTCCTCATCTGTGGGACACACTTCAGATCTGCTCCAACAATGCTTTTAAATCTGCTTATTGTCTACTTCTGCATTCACATGAAATTATAGTTTGTATTGATTGTGTTTTTATTTATTTATTGACTTGCTTTATGGATTTTTATCATTTATTCTCCTGTCTTTATTGTATTGTATCTGTGTGCTCTTTGTACACTGTCTTTGTGAAGTACTTTTGGTTACAGGCATGTTCTCTCTAACTATTCATGTGTCTGAGCAAACAAACAAACTCCCTGAACGTTACTTGGACTTTGTGAGCAACTCCTGACACACACACTGTGGTCACACCAGTATCACACCTGAGATCATCACAAGTCACACAGCTTATTAATCAAATGACTGCAATTATTTCCATTAGAATACTTTTAATATAACATATATTAAAAGTAATCTAATAGTATATGTTGTATGTCAGATGGTCCTGCTGTGGTCAGTGAAACACTGGACATTACAATATTTTGAAATATAACCACATCAATAAAATGAAACTATAATGTATAAACCTATAAAATCACATAAAGAGAGTTTTTTTCAGCTTGATAAATACAACCTGCATAGCTGCAGATTTTGTATGGACTGTTGGACCTGTCGGCCACTATCAGATGGATTATCATTCCCAAAATAATAATCTCCAAAATAAGTGATAATAATAATAAATTATTATCACTTTATCTCTTGCGTTTTAATCATGAGCCTATTTCAGTGATGTTGCGTGAGTGACAGAGCTCTGAGGTCAGAGCTGTAGTTAGAAATCGAGGCTCGAAGCGCTTGTCGCCTTATGCTCTGTGCGTAATGCGCGTCCTGGAACGCTACGCTACTGTCCGTCGTATAAGGCTTGACACTTTAAGAAAGTCCCGTCTCTTTGGCTCACACAAAAATTCTGGACAGAAACAAAGCAAACAGACAAGGATTCCATTACGGCTCTACCTGTGTCCTCGTCATGTGTTCTTCCCTCCGTCCAGTTCCCTCCGTCCAGCAGCTCTGGCTCGTGACGATGTGCATTACAACTACGCTCAGACTGAAGGAAGCGCGCGGAATGCTGTTGAAATGAGTCTGTTTGTAGTTGGCTCGTTCCTAACGCCTGTGCACACCCATGTGTGAAACCTGAGTCTATCAGACTGATCGTTCCGTGTGTCAAACCAGTGCTGTGTTTATCACTTCAGGTTGGATTTTATTTTCTGCGCTGGAGAGAATCTGAATTGCACACGTCCACAAGTGGTTACAGGCACAGAATTCTAGTGTGTAGGATCACCTTCAGGATCAACAAAGAGAACAAACTGAGGAGGAGATCACATGGATTCATTTTGTTTATTTAGGTACATTTGTCAAATGTAAATGTGTTTTTGTGTACATTCACACAGGAGAAGACAGGTCAGAAAACTACCTGCTTTTATGGACTTTATTCTGAAAATGGTGGACTGTTTCCAGAAAGGAAATAAAAATGCAAATAATAAACACACCTGTTCTAAGTCAACTTTGCCAACCCTGAAGGAGTGACTCTGATTAAAACAGAGAGATCCGGGCTCCCAGTGTGTGGTCGATCTAATGGACTTGGATCAATACCAAAGCTTCATGATGAACTAAAGCATGGACAAGAGAGGAAGTTTTGTAAGAGCCGTCTGGACGCCTGGATTCATGAAATACACAGATCGAAGCAGACTACAAATGTGAACATTATGATCAACAATGAGGAGGGCAGAATGGTGATGGAAGAAAAGAAGCTCCAGGATCAAATGAATTCACTCTGAGGTGAGCTCAAAGTGAGCAAGACAAAAAGCTGCAAGAGAAGACATCTGCACCATAAAATCTAATAATGAGGCTTCACTCGAAAAAATCTAGGAAACTGAATGCCTTGAAAAATCTGTCTGAAGTGGAGTGTGAATCTAAAGCTGAGCTTGAGTAATTCCTCCTTCCTAGGTCGGTAGTACTACTGGTGATAGCTGTGTCTAAAGTCAGGGTTATCTAAATCTAGGTTTAATGAGGAGGTTGGTTGGAAGTTGATCAAAGAGTTAATAAACTGATAGATTCCACTCCAAAAGAAGCACATTACAACAAATGTATGATTGAATGTAGAATTGGGCATTATTGTTCAAATTCAGTTACTTTATTGCTCATTCACAGTAATTTACAATAACATAAAATATACTGACACATTTGGCCAAAATAACCTCTGAGATCTCAGGAAATAAAAGCAAAATAAAATATTGTCCGGTCCAAATATAATCAAAACCCTTGAGTGCACTCAGTTAGAAATGTGTCTTCATGACTCACTGGGATAAGCATGTACTTTACTGGGATAAGCATGTACTTTACTGGGATGAGCATGTACTTTTTAACATTCACTTCTAGCTTCCAATGCGGTTCAGTTTTCCAAAGGACCTTTGGGATTTCGATTATTTTAGTAAATCTCTGGATCAGGTCAAATTACAAAATCAACATTTATTTCAATTCTACCTCTGGTGGTTTTAATCTGTTCAGCGCAGCTCAGCAAGATGGCTGCAAGAGGCAGAACAGAGCGACGAAGACAATTCTAGAGCACTCTGGTGCACTGCCACCTATTGGCAACCCCGGAGACCAGACTCAAATTTGATTTAATAAGCACTTGTATTAGATTTCACGTTAGGACTTTACTGGGGCAAACATAACAGAGTTACATAGTGTGCAGTAAATTCCTCTGTCATCTAATTAGGCACAGCAAGTTAAGTGTACTTTCGTTTCATTCATAGAACTCACGCTGTGAAACTGAGCAACTAATCAGTCACTTCCTCAAATCTGAAATATGTAGAAACCTTGACTTTAAAAGGTAAAACCATGGAAACCAATTTCCTTGAACTGAGCAAATAAATCTTATCTTATCTTATCTTACTTATATTATTATGACTAAGCAGTGAAAAAGTGAGGCTGCCTTACAGAAAATGTTATGAAAAAGTCGAGGCAATGCAGCTTAAGTCCATGCATGAGGTAAAAATGATAAAAGATGCTTATTTTGTATTTAACACATTGTAACATGTGTAAGGATAAAATAATATAGCTCGGTCATCCCATGTCCCTGGGATCATCAAGGAATGAGTGCAGCTGTAGGAAAAACAGGGTGGACCGGAACAGACTGGGAAATGAAGCTGGACTCTTGGTAATAATACGTCACTGCTGAAGTTACTCATCTTATCGAAGTCGACCTTAGTCTATTGGACATGTCATGTGCTTTTTCCGTCCGTAAAGACACTGTTACTTCACCACAATCATGAAGATCCACAAATTCTTAGCTGTAAAATTAAAGTAAACAAGCGTAATGCAAGTGAACCCCACTGTTAGATTTTACAGTGTGTGGAGACTTTGGAGATGAAATGAAGATCTGAGTGGAACCAGGAGAGGATTTATAAGTGTTGGACAGACCGGCTTGAGGGCGAGCAGTAGGTCGGTCACAGCAAGAGTTTATTTTATTTTATTTATTTGAGAAAGCAAACAAACAATGATTCTAATCCAAGTACTTTGGGTAAAGGGTCAGAGTGATATGAATCATTTGGACAAAAGCAGGAACAGCAATTAACAATTCAAAATGCATGTGCTGCAAACCCCTGAAGAACCTCCTCTTCTCCTCCTCCTCTCCTGCAGGAAACTCTGGGCTTCCTAAAGTCATGACAATAACCTGCTCAAAGCCTCTGTGCTCACACTCACACACATTATGTTAGGTTTCATTTTAATACCAGTCTGCAGGTGAAACTCTAAAGCAGCTCAAGAGTTATGTTAAAGCCTTTTAAGAGTGTTGACATGTTCTTAATACACATTGGTGCTCAAATTAGTTTGGAGTTGTGGCTTCAGCATTTGAAAAACCACCAAACCCAGCAGACTGTACCTGTATTTCCCACTGCCTTTATGAAAGTAGAGCTCCTCCAGTGTCAGAGACCTGCACTATTCCACCAGAAAACATCGGCCTCTACTTTTTCAGCATCATCAGCATCAACTGTGCATCTCTGGCCTTTTC
>JACN01092120.1:0-12997 GCA_000787155.1 Scartelaos histophorus | reverse complement strand
CCTTTGCTAAGGGCTGTCCGGTCTCCGGTCTGTGAGTCATTTTGGTCCTAAAATGTTATTTTTAATCCGTTCTACGCGTAGACTGTATAAAAAAGTGGACTAAGCGAGTGTGACATCACCCATAGCGTTCAGCATCTCTCAAATGAGGCTCGCGATGCTAACGGTTACAGGAGCCAATCTGGAGCCAGCCTCTATATTATGAATAGGATTTTTTTGACTAACAAAATAGCGAAAAAAAAAAATTCAGGATCATGTAGAGCGGGTTAATAAGAACATTTTAAGGCCAAGATGACGAGGCTCACACGAGCAGGTACAGAGAGACGAGCGACAAGATCCTAATGTAAGTCAATGGGAGTCAGGGTCAGAAGGAGCCGGAAGAGCCTCCTGTCGGACTTCCTATTTGGCACGCGGCGGCTAGCGCGTTAGCTATGTCCATTCATATATACGGTCTGTGGTTCTACGTGATCCTGATTTTCTTCCCACCGGAAAAAATCCTATTCATAACATGGAGTTTGGCTCCAGATTGGCTTTTGTAACCATGGGTATCCTGGGCCTTATTTCAGCGGCGCTGAACACTACAGGTGACGTCACTCGCTTAGTCCACTTTTTAAAATTCAGTCTATGGTTGATACGATGTCGATACTATTGGTGCGTTCTATAGCGCCATCCAGTGGCTTACAAAATGAACTTCTTCCTATGCAGAAGCACTGACACAGCGCAAGGCTCATTCATTCAGACACGTGAACACTCATTTGTGATACTTGCGGTTTTATATCCAACGAATGAAAGAACTGACCAAGAAGGTAATGCAGTCTCATTAAAGCAAATCACAGCCATACAATAAAGTTGGCAAATACGTGATACATGATAAGGTGAATGGTTGTGAAAATTATAGCAAAATAATATAGTTCTTTCAGTAAAGCTGTAGTGAGCTCCACTTGAGACCGATTAAAATGAGCCCACACAGCCTATGTTGTGTTTCTCTGAGCTTCTGTGGAGATGAACAGACACAACAGATGTGAGCCTCGCGCTCCTCGCTCCGCACGCGCTGCCTCAGCTTCCGGCATGAGCGCGCCAAATGACACAGGAAATGGATCGGACACGTGACTTTTCTTTAAGTCATACACACATCCATACAGCTTGACTCCGGCATCACTCGCTGAGCTCGACACAATTATTGATGCATCGACTCCTTTGGCCCATCACCACCGGTCTATCCATATACTGAGAATGAGACAAACTTTTGAATGTGTCCTCTATCTGCAGGTTAAAACTCGGAAACAGATATAGGTTTAATTGTGATTATGGCACAGCTCTGTGCACTCCCTTTGGGCAGAGCCAGGAGTCTGAAGTAACCTCGTTTAAGATTGTCATTGTCATTTAATGGTCATAAAAACTGTGCCGTAAGTAGGAAAAACAACAAAAAACAAGTCATTAAGTTGATGAAGTGTATTTACAGTGAGCTACAGCCCGTCCCGCGACATGTTTATGCTTCTGGTTTATCCCATAATACAAAGACAATTAAAGAGGATCTAACACCATACTCACATATACAGGCTTTTCAAAGTGAACTATGAGCTTGTTTCCACTCTCATGTTTAAACCCGTTTGTCATCAGTATTGACAAGACTGAAAACAGGAAATGCTCAAGGAGGACTCCACCACTGGAAAACTTCAAAACATTTGTTGGATTAGTCTACAGGCTCGTCCATGTTAACCTGAGATATAGGGAATGCACACTTCCAAAACCTTATGAAGCTGGGAGTCTAGACACCAGTCAATCAGTTTAGATGAGTGCGAGTGACAGGTGGATCAGATACATGCAGTTTGTTGGCATCGAAACAAAGGGGAAAAACAGAGACTGAGACTGAAAGCATGTCTGATTATTGATGATCAATGAGCTAATTTGTCTGCCACAGTAACACTTCTTGAAGCATGATATATTGCTCCAGAGATATTGGGACGAATGATAATATCTAAACTACTTTATTGAAATAGTGAATAAACAAGATAATCCCAGTTTTCAAATAAACAGCATCATTAAAAAGGATAAGCTGCAATAAATGAATAAGAAAATGAACAAAGAAATAACAAAAATAACACATTTTACAAAGAAATTGTATTTGTGATAAATATTGAGCCCCACAATTATTGTTCATTCAATTAGTTATTGAACAATAATTTACAATCGTAATTATTGTGAGAGGCATTACTGAACTATCATGTGTGGTTGAGTAAAGGGAGTCAGAGGGCGTGGGGACAAGACTCCCTCTGTATAAATAAGAGATCTCAGTCTGGAATTTAACAGGCAGTGACCATCTCTTCTCTCAACAGGTATATACATTTCTGTTGCTAGGAGACGAAACAAATGTTCCCTGGGCAATCGAATCCATATATTCATTCATATGACCTTCTCCCCATACATACAGTTCTATAACATAATAAACCGCAAATCATAAAGCTGTCTCTGATGGGAGGCTCTAGTTGTGGTCCTTGATCCACTGCTCAGTCCACTGCACTATCTGCTCTGTGTTCTGTTCTAGGTCTTCAGGTGTATTGCTGGGCAGCTGGTGCACGATCTCCTCCTGATAGGCCTCCAGAGCCTCCTCCAAGATGGTCTGGAAGATCTCACACTGCACATTGTCCTGCAGCTTCTTGCCACTGTAGCCCCTGTGCTCACAAGAGAGCAGAGTCAATACACTATATTGCTGGGTTTCAGATGACAACCTTCTATTCGCCAATCATATTTAATACAGATGGGGCAGCTCAAATGACTATGGTTCAAACTCAGATATGTGTGATATGAGTGATACAGTGAGTTATGGGCTCTAGTCATTAATAGAAATGATCAGGTTCAACATTTGCGAAGTTACCTTCTGGATATTTCATGGCAAAATACAATATAATTAATAAGGAAAGCATGATTATAATCTAGAATGTGAAAATTGAAAACCACCAACTAAACAACGCTAGAGTTTGATTGAAAAGGAAAAACAGGAGAACACTCTACACCTCTCCATTTAATAGAAATGTATTAATTTTAAAGGGGACATAAGCAAAATAGAATTTTCTTTCTTTTCTTTTGACCATGTGGAATATTGTTCCCTTATGAATAACATAGCAGAAGTAGCATTTTGTTGTATTCGTGCTTCTTTCCTTAACACTGTACAGTAGCACCACGTTATATTTCTTCAGAGAAATTATGAAACAGAAAATACACCAGAAGTCAGTTTTAATTCTATACGTCATCAACAGTTTGAGCTCTGTGTTTATATTGTTTTCACTACAAATGTGTGTGGGGACATGCGAAATGCTGTCAGCAGAGGGAGCTCCAAAACAACTCAAATAGAACAGACTATGGTTTGCAAATGTAGCCATTATTTGATATGTTTATAGTTTGCATTACATTTTTGCATAATTGTATTGTGTTTTTTTTCTATTCCTGTATTTGCATATATACCCTGACCCCTAGTGTCTAGCTTTCCATATGTTTGATCAAATAAAATCCATAAAATAAATATTCCAAAGCTGAAAATACAAGCCAGAATAAAGCATGCCTACATTACTGTCATTAGAAAATATATGAAATAATTAAGCAACCGCTCAGCCACTCAGGTACTGACCTGCTCTCTAGACGAGTGTACAGTTTGGTGTTGTCTGTGCGCAGGACGAACACAATGTGAAACCAGCGCTCAGGGAACAAGTCACAGCCATGATAGTCCACAATGACCCCGCCCTCCACCATCTTGTCCTCCAGCTCGTCCACCACCTGCACCATCAAGCACCACACATCAGACATGACTGTACACACAGCACACATCACTCTGCACACATCACCCTTATTCCTCCACTCATGTGGAGGAATAAGGGTATTCATGTTGGCACAATAATGAATGACAACAATGAATTCAGTTTTTATTCAAAGGAAAAGGCTTGATGCTCAATACAGATTTTTATACAGATAATTTAACATCTTTCACAAAAGTATAGTTTAATTTAATATACTGATGATGAAAGTGACAACATTACAACATTCTAAGGACCTGTAATATTAATACAGTTGGGGGCAGCTAAAGGCAATTGTTAAAAGGCAGGTTTTTATTCTAATACAGTGAGAAATGGGTCTAGTAAATTACAGAAATGAACACATTCAGCATTTTTTCAGGATATTCTATGGCAAAGTTATCCATCTCGTGACCATCTGAGAATATGACATGCTCACATTCTATAATTTGAAAATAACCAATACTAGTCCTGATGTAAATACATTTCAGTTGTGCCAGTTATGTGATTAATATGCATTTAATTCTTCTGACAATCCTGCAAATTTGACAGTAAATCCTAATTAATATTCAATTGACATATTTTCCCAAAGAAATTTCCAACTACAAAAAGCAGGGTTTTGTTAAAAAAAAACTCAGATGGAGCAGGTGCATCTGCTCTACTCACCTTGTCTTCATCCAGAATGGGGCAGCTGTACTCCTCATCAAACCCATCGTACAGCTGTCCTGAACAAGCAAGAGCAGAAGCCATCTTAGGTCCACACTAAAGCATGAGCTCATATACAGCATCTCACAAAAGGGAGTACACCCTTCACATTTCTGCAAATATTTAGTGTTGTCTTTTCATGGGACAACACTGAAGAAATAACACATAAAGTATTCAGTGTATATCTTGTATAGCAGTGTAAATTTACTGTCCCCTCAAAATAACTTGACACACAGCCATTAATGTCTAAACTGCTGGCAACAAAAGTAAATCCCCCCTTAAGTGAAAATGTCCAAATTAGGCCCAAAGTGGCAATATTTTATGTGTCCACTATTATTTTCCAGCACTGCTTTAACCCTCTTGAGCATCATCTTTAGAAGAGGCTTCCTTCTGGGACAACAGCCATGCAGACCAATTTGATGCAATGTGCAGTGTATGGTCTGGTGTATGGATGCTGTGCATGTGCTTCTTTGGTCGACCATGCTTGAGGCCTGTTCTGAGTGAAACCTGTCCTGTTAAATCGCTGTAAGGTCTTGGCCAACCTGCTGCAGCTCAGTTTCAGGGTGTTGTCGATCTTATAGCCTAGGCCAATTTCATGTAGAGCAACAATTCTTTCTTTGTTCTTTGCCATGAGGTGTCATGTTGAACTTCCAGTGAAGAGAGCGAGAACACCAAATTTAACACTCCTGCTCCACTTACACTCATGAGACCTTGTAACACTAACAAGTCACATGACAGTGGGGAGGGAAAATGGCTAATTGGGCCCGACATTTTCGCTTAGGGGTGTACTCACTTTTGTTGCCAACAGTTTAGACAATAATGGCTATGTGTAAAGTTATTTTGAGGAGACAGTAAATTTACACTGTTATACAACCTGTACACAGACTACTTTACATTGTATCACAGTGTCATTTCTTCAGTGTTATCCCATGAAAAGATATAATAAAAAATTTGCAGAAACGTGAATTGTTATGTACAGTAAAGACAAGTGTCACAATATGATATTGCCATGGTATGAACCTCACCGTACAACATTTATCGTGTTATCATGGGAAATCTCACAATATGGTGGGGAGGCTCTCGATATTACAATATTATATTATTATAACAAGACTGATATTCTAAAATGTCATTTGGTACAACATTTATTGTCATATTCATATCAATGACATTTTGGACAGCTTGAAAAGCCTTTGAAGTTGAAGTGCAAAATTCAAGTAACAACTAAACATTAGGGATGGAACAATATCCAAATCTCCTTTGCCTTTGGAAAGTTATAATACAAAATAAGATTTAAAAATGCTTAACAGTTATTTCTTCATGAAGTCTGCACTGTAGTTTTATCGCACCACAACAATGAATTTAAGCAAGAAAGTTGTGATTCAATATATTGTGATGTATACTGTGTTTAAATTATTTAGGTAAATGCCAAGTAGTATGGTGAGCACTACTATTTAATAATACTCATAATATTTCAAAATAACATAACTACAAATTAGGGCAAGCATTACATTTAAAAGTATTGGAACAAACCAAAGTAAAATGGCTAGTAACCTTTCATCTGTAATGATGGCCTCAAGAAAATTGGCCAAATGAAAATCAAAATCTGTATTGACCAAATATGCCCTGTACCTTCCTGTGCCAGCTCGCCAATGTTGACATATGTGAGGCCTGTCCTCTGAGCCAGCTCCTTCCCCAGGGTGGTCTTCCCCACTCCTGGAGTACCTGCAAATACACAGTGTATATGATGAAGTACCGGCAGATGAGTTTAAGGGACACAGTACAAGGAGTACATAAGAATAACAATAAAGAGTACATCAGTGTATGTGATGGAGGGTTTTTTTCATTCACAAGTGCACATTTGGCATTTTATTTAGTATATTTAATGGCTCTGGAGATCTTAGAATTATTTCAAGTCTGTCTTGGCCATTTATCTTATTATTATTACACGTAAGTAAGCTTTTATTTCATACTAGGCAATGTGGGTGAAGTGTTTTGACAGTTGACAGTTTTTGCGACAGGCCCCACTGTGGCACCTGATTTTCCCAGCAGCCTCCCATCCAAGTAGTAAGCAGACCCGGCTCTGCTGAGCTTCTCAGGTCTGACAAGATCAGGCTTTGACAAGCTGGTATGGCCACAAATGACATAGGGCCTGATCTTACCCCCGGCGGCAGCTGAAGCGCAGGTGCGGGGTGTGGAGCTCTAAACAAGAGGGGTGGTGTGCCTAAATCTCAGATGGAGCGGGTCAGACTGAGGCCGTGGTATGGCCGTGGTGAGGCTGTGGTGTGGCGTGTTCACTGAATTGCCAGAATCATAAAAGCAAATATCAAACTAGTCCCCTGTAGAACAACATGCAACAAGGCTTATTTGTAAATATATCAGGATGATAAATGCTTAACATTCAAAACATTGTGTGCTGTGCAGGATGTTTGTCATGTTTCATCACTCGTATCCTTCCCGTCATCAGCTAAATTTAATGTCATGACCAAATTATTCTCATTGTGCCGCTTTGGTTTGTTTATAAAATTACTCGCCCGTAGGCAGAAGACTATCAGAACTGTAAATAACAGCACAGAGCGGTGGGCAACAGCTGTACTCAGACATTCACTGACAGCTTGGGGGCTGTGACAGCGAAGTGAACGCACAAAATGAGACTGGGGGTGCGGGGAAAAAAGAAAAAAGAGAATCGAAGGTAGACTTCACCTCTGAAGTTAAAGACAGAGACTTTGAAGCTCCCACACTGCACACTCTAGAAGTACAACCACCATAATTGTACTGTGGTAAACTCAAATTAAATTTGAACAACCTGGTATCTGGCCACACTCAGTCTCATCTTAGTAAAGACTGTAAATTGTCATTTTCATATTTACAATGAAGAATTGGTGTATATAAGTTCTATCAGTGACGTGCAGTAAAGTTCATGACTGGTGAGGCACTGACTCCTCAAGAGTCAGATTTACAATTGTAAGAACTGAAAAATGCATATTATTCGTTTGTACCACTCCGTTTGAAAAGAACGACTCGTCCGCCCCTTCGTTTGAATCAAACCTTTGAGGCGTTGGTCTTCCTTCACTTTTCACCTTCTGTTTGGACTGAAAATCCAGTTTTGAGAAATGCCGAAGTCTTGAAAAACAACTCTCCATAATATATTACTCCATAAAATATTAATATTTCTTTAAGTAGTTTCTTTTTTCTTTTTTTTGTCATGATTACAGATGAGGCAGTGCCTCACCTGCCTCCCCTGACCGCACGTCACTGAGTTCTATACTGTCAATCATAATAATTACTCATGTCCTAAGTGATTTAAAAACACATTGTTTACATTGCAAAAAAAAAAAAAAAAATCTGCTTCTTTTGTTAACTAGTGAGAATTAATGTTAGGATATCACTGATCCAACTTTCAATTGTTGATGTTCATGTTTCCTCTACATCCTTGTGATACCTGCTGTAAAAGGTGTTTTATGTACAGTTTCAATGCAAATGCTGCTTGTGAGCATTTAGATCAGTAGCAAAGCTGAAGCATATTTAGGCTCCTAATAACATAATAAACAGATCCGTGGCAGATACCCAGTCCTGAAAGCGGATTCAAAACGGGTCCTGGACGGATCTGCGTGATACGCCGCGGATCCGGTATTTTTCCGTCTCCACGCGGCGGATCAGGAGCGCGTTTCCTGGCTTCGCTTACGTGGATACATCGTTGCAGCTCTACTCAAAAACACACCCTGCATGTCCTATCCCTGTGTCTAAGCAGTACGCACACCACAGCTTGAGAACCACCGTATTAATGATGTGCAGTTAAAAGTAATTTTCTTCATTACTGCACTATGTATGCGTTTTGTTTTGTTATAGACCTTGTTTAGTCCTGATTTACTGTGTTAGACCGGAATGACTACAGGTTTCTCCTGATCAGCTCTGGTAGAGCACATGTTTAATTCTGATTCAGACTAACATTCATGATTTCGCAATAACAATTGTCCTCAAAGTCAGTAATGATGAGTAGTTGTGGAGTGCCTCACCTGTCAGGAGTATGTTGGGTTTCTTCCTCATGATCATCTGTTCCTGTGCTGGTGCCAACACTCGGCTAACACGTGTGAAGGCTCAAAGTGGAACTGGAAAACAAAACACACATTTGTCCATTGTATCCGAGCACACACCGGGCGCACACACACGCGTACACACACACCTGCACACACGGATCAGTCTGCAGTGATAGTAGATCACTCCGGTTACCACGCAGCACGTGTGCTAATCGCTAACTGCTAACCAAAACAAACCAGGGCAGCGTAATTATACAGCCCCCTATTGGACTAGACTAGAATGCACTTTATCTATGCACTGTTTTAACATTGCACACATATTATGATTATATTATTATAGTAAATATTTTGGAAATAATAATGAAGGGAAACTATACATATTTTATACTGTTTGAATTTAGGGGTTCCTACCAGCAGGCACAGACACTCAGCAACAATTGCCTGAGCGCCAGTGAGCTGTGCGAAGCCGTGCTCTGCCACAGTCACGTGGAGGAGCCATGGGAGGAGCTGACGAGCAGCCGTAAAGCCTGTATTATGGTGGTAAAAGGTGCGGGTTTTTGCCGTAAAGAAGAGCGGAGGCTGTTTAAAAGTTTGTAGTTTGATTCTGATGCTGCGCGACAACATTTCTCACGTTTATACAAGTATTAAATTAATCTAAAATGTCCGTGGTGTAACTTACCGAGCCGCTGTCGGTACAAGACTACAGCCCCTACCTGGGAATTTGAAAATTTGAAGAAAAGACAGGACAGCGAGGTAAGACGTTCTAAGTAACCCAATCACTTTCCTTCAGGATATTTGTCAGACTTCACCAAAACTAAACCAGTTAAAGTTCAGGACTTAACTAAATCTACACCAACACCAGAACTAAACTTGATTCTGGTCTAAACTGTCAACATGTGGACAGCACTGGACAATTACAGCGTCACTCAGAATATGGAGTTACAGTATGGGATGTATATTTAGAGTTTTTACTCGTTTGTGATCCAATTTATTCTAGAAACTGAATGGAGGCAACTGGAGGCTAAGGAGACGTGTAACATAATGTGATTTCAATGGAGCGATGGGGTAAACCATAGAATATCACAGATGTTTGTGAAAGACATTAGAGCCCGGTTTGAAGATATTTTGGTGGATGACAAGACGCCTGTCCAATTGCAATTTCTTCAGTTAAAAAGGTTCAGATTTCATAGTAATTCACCACATACCTACCTCTACCTCTGACCTCCATGGAACCAAATCATTTTTTCAGAAATCATTATATATTATGCATTTTTTTTGTACTTGGTGTTAAAAATGTCATGTGGGGTGACTGTCTGCCCTTGTCTGCTGATTTTTAAGCTTCTTACTTTAAATCTAATCAAATATATTTTCTTTCTTTTTTGGCATATATTCTGAAGTGTTTTGTAGACCCATATGAAATTTCAGCTTTCTTAAATAGATATTTCCTCCACAATATTCAAACAAATATTCTCTGATATTATCTTTTCATGCTTTCAAATATCAATATCATGTTCAATGACTCAGAACTTAGATTAACATCCCAATCATGTTTTAGAAAATAAAACAATTTTAAGGTTCTTCTCGGTTGCTCCACATTTTTTAAAGTTATTGCCAATTTATGGACATAAAAAAACATTAATAATTTATATTTTTTTGTGTTTTTGTTTAGTTTGTCAAACATAGATGTAGGCATACCTGACATTGTAAATATTTGAAAAAGTTCAGTAGAAACAAAATTTTTAAATTTGCCTTTCTTATACATCATTGACCCATTTACTATTGTGTTTTACGTTTTAATTATTCTAATCACTGACACATGTTATGAATGAAAACTCTTTAGGTCTTGCTGGACAAAGGCTTATTATAGTTGTGAGAGGTTGTTTTTTTTTCTATATAAGATTTATTACATCATTCTCCACAAATTATACTTTTTGAAGCTTAAGTTATATTTCTCCATTTATGCAAAAACTGACACCATAACCCTTAAAATTTGCAATTGTTGCACAATATTTAAAGACATGACATGATCTGAAATATATAAATTATTAGAAATTTGTTATGGTTTACTTCACTTTGCCTCCTCTTGTCTCAATTCTGGACTTGAGCATCTCACTGGTCCTATGATCTGTCCTGCGTTCTGATGTTCTTGTTAAAGACCCACAATACACTATTTTTTAATCTCTGTTATAACAGTGTTTCCTCATCACAAGCACACCTGAAGTCGTATTTTGTTTCATTCACACATGTTTAACGCACAAATTGTGCATATTTAGGCTGAGTTCTTCCCTCAGATTGAAAACACTTTCCAGCTTGTGATGTCATATGTTTTAAACTCCATACAACTTCACTAAAATCATTTCAGGCCTGGAATTGTCAATCTGTACTGAACTAAAGGAGCTTAAACTACCGCTTCTTAACATAATATAACATTTTTAGCTTTGGAGATGTAGACAGACTAATAATAAAGTGTTACTCAAACATCTGTTAATGAAACAAAACACTTTCCAAGGTGATGGTGTAACAACATTCTAAGCTGGTTTAAAGCTTGCAGTAGTAAATTTGCATATTACGTTTTAAAGCTAGTGGTGGTACTATGCATGGTAGAGACTGGGCGATACTGATTGCGTAAAAAATGTATAATGCCAGTAACAAAAAATAGCCATTGGATCTAAACCAGGTTTATAACAGGACTATTTTAGGTCTTTGTCCAGGGCAGCATGTACAGCACTAGCGCAGTTCGGCATAAGCTGCTCAAAATGGCTAAACGCTTATTTGTCCAACTGTGCTACATTACATCTTTTAACCTGCCTTGAGCATCCCAGCGTAAAAGCACTATGGAGAAACCCACTGCAGGCTAATAGGAACTGGGCTTCAATAACAAGGCCTAAACCAGGTCTAAAAGAGGAAATAGGAAATTGTTACATTAGGCCCGTCACAATAACACATTACTGTGTGATATACAGTATTGCTGAAGAAAATATAAATGATAAACAATACCTAGGGATGATATGATATGATAGTGGTATCAGATACCAAGATCTGCGTTGATATTGATTGGTTATGTTGATATCCGATTTTATTAAGAAGATTTACTGGGCAATGTATCCCCAAACACCCAAACATGATATTTTCAGTCTCATCCCTAGTATCAGTTGATATATCTGCTATCGGCAGAAACTTGGTACACAAAATATATGCATTGACATTGGAACAGAAAAATCTGGATCGGTGCACACCTAATGATAATATTGAAACTGAAAATGTATTCCACACAATAACCCTGATGTAGAATTATCCCCAAAAAATGATTCTCAAATGGCATGTATTGTACAGTCGCTTTACATTTGAATAAAGACAGTATACCGCTCTGATCTGTTTGTTCCAGGATGAAAAGGCAATGCACAGGATCCACTGCTGCTCCTACTAAGGTCTGTCACAGCTGCAGTTTAAAGCGGCACTACATCACTTTTCTGGTGGAGGATGGAGGAAGAGAGAAGCAAGGCATGTCATTAGGCCAAGTTACAAGTCAGATCTGTGGAGGGAATACATGAAAGATGTATGAGTTTTACTGCCAAACAATGGAACGTTTTCAAACAAATAACATCTCCATGGAGACAAGCAGTGGCTGGACCCTCCACTAGAAAAGCTGCATATTACACTGCGATTGGAAGACTTTATACATAGTTTTTTTTTTAAGAGTTTTCATGTTCTAATGGGTTCCCTTCTCTTTTACCCTCTGATGTTCTATTTAGAGTCATTTGTGCATGTTGGAGTAATCTTTATTCTCCTGTTTTCAAGTCGCCATTGCTTCATAAATTCAGATTTATATTGAGTTTCTTTTTAGTATGTGTGGTATTGTAGTTAACGGACAATGTTATGTTCTTTTTTAATATTTCTGTGTACAGAAGTCATAATATTCCTCAAGAGAAACGTTCCATGCAGTAATCTTATTGTGTTTGCAGCTGACACGCTGGGTGGACCCCTCCTTCTGTGACCTCACATCTGACCCTGTGTGTGAGCCCAAGAAACCCCGCTCCCTGAGCTCCATAGCGGAGAGCAGGAGGCCAGACCGGAGAAGAGCTAGCTCCAGTGTGCCAGCTCCATGCCTGATCAAAGGGCCACTGCTAAGTCAGGATGAGCCCTGGGTGGACCGCAATGCCCCACGCAAACAGGTTTACTTTCTTCTGTGCACTGTTGTTTTCATTGTTGTCATTTTTATTATAATAAAAACAGCAATTATAAGGCCAAGTTTGCCAGGTGACTCTCATCAGACTCAGAATCAATTTTATTGACAGTCGATAAACAAAATTCACAACATGACAACAAGAATAATAACAGTGTACTATATTATATGTGCTATACTATAATAATATACTAACTATGATCAACTAAAAATAAGGGCATTCCCCTGCCATTACAAATATGTCCTCCTGAAAAAAGAGGTTGGGACCTTCTAGCCCTAACCATCTTGAA
>JACN01092128.1:0-11179 GCA_000787155.1 Scartelaos histophorus | reverse complement strand
TTTTTTAGTACTGGAGTAATGTGCTCCTGTGAACTTAAATCCATGTTCTAATGTTGCTACCTCATCAAATCATACCTGGATTTGTTTTATTTCATTCACACATGTTTGAGGCAGCCTTTATTATTAGTCAATCTACATCTCCAAAGATCAAAACGCCCTGTTACACCTTCATGAAGCAGTAGTTAGCAGCTCCCGTTTACCTGTTACGTTCAGTTCACTTGAGATTAGAGAGTGTTTTCTTGTTTGATCCTTGTTTAGACCCGGTTTAGTCCTGTTTCTGGCCCAGTCTTGTCGTATAATTCCTCGTATTTTCGTATTTTCTCAGTACGTACGAAGCCCCGGCGCTGTGCTCGTCCTCGGCTTCGCTCGGCTGCACAGGTGAGCCGGGGCGAGCAGCAGGAGCGGAGCCGAGCGGGGAGACACCTAATTGAAATCTTGTTCCTGGTGAGACAGAAGAGATGGAGCTGTAAAAGGGGCTTGTAATTACTGAGGCCACTAATGATAGATAATTAGGTCATATGGCCACGTCTCAGGACTGTGCAGAGGGAGAGTGATGGGGTGAGGAAGCAAGAAGCAGAGAGAGCTCCACACGCCAGGCTATTGTTCCCTCTAACTTTGTTCAGGTCACAAATGCAATAGAAACACAAAAAAGTTGACGTAAATGCTGCTTTCATGAGTAGAATTCAGAACCATCACTTACTACTACTTCTAATACAGGCTAGATTACATTTATTTGCCATTTGTAGTTAAAAACGCGCTGGAAAAACTGTACAAAATACCTCAAAATGCACTATAACGTATTAAAAACTGTTATAAAGATGTTTTTTGCGTTTTTTGTTGCATTCAATTTGACAAAAGGAGTCTAAACTTGTTTTGAATCACATCTAAAAGTAGTTATTTAGCTAATTGTTAACAGATTTTTTGTTTTAAATATAAATATTTGGCTGCGTTGTAGGATTTTCATATTTGTTTTCAAGCTGCACGAGTTCTTTCACATTTTAAACATGAAGAAAATGTCTCCCCAATGACACTCATACGTTCAGTGCCACTCCATAAAGATTGCGCCGTCATCTCCATAACCTTCTATGTTTGTGTACAGCACTTACAGCAATTACAGAGTTTTCTAAAAGTGCTTTATACACTACTGCCCATGTTTGGAAGTAACTGCAGGAGCAAAAAATATGTACTGAACATACGATTTCCAGTGTATTTCTGTTTGATTTTCAAAGGAATGCATTTTTAATCAGACATTTTAGGTGTCAAACTGCATGATATTAGTGGGATTGTGATGTGTCCATGTCCGATTTTGTTGTTACCGCCTTAAAAACAAACCTAGAGCTGTGTTTTGTTTCATTTGCACATGTTTTATGGTGCTATATTATGACAATATTGTAACATAGACCAGAAAATAGAAAATAAAATAAAAGTAATCCATGACTTTTAATCATTGCCTCATAAATGCAAAAACTTTTTATTCTAATTCAGTGTCCAAGAACCAAGTCTATAATCAGGACTAAAGTGAACTCAAACAATACCGGGGTCAGACCAGCACCAGTGTGTGTGTTCCCTTTAGTATTATGAATGATTGAAAATGGCCGTCTTCCTGTATAGAATAAACTATGACATATTGGGGCAGATGTCAGGTTGGTTTTTCAGTCAAACCACGTCAAACCATCAGATCTGCACTGGCTCTTGCTGCTCTGGTGGTGTTACCTTTGACTTCATTTGATCAAAATTCTGCTTGAGTGCGTTTCTGTCAAATGGGAGTCCCTGAACGCACCGTGTCCCTCACGCCTCCTCCTGCTGTCCACACATGTCAACAGCCCAATAGTTTAGACGTCTTTTAAAGGCTCCATATTACACTGTTTTCTCTATGTTATAACGTTGTTCCCTCATCACACACAGACTTGAGTTTAATTCATAGATATTTGACACAAACCCTGCATATTTAGGCTGTTCTCCCAAACTGAAAACACTCACTGTTCCACCCATAGACTGTGAAAAGAAGTGGACAAAGTGAGTGTGATGTCACCCACAGTGGTCAGAGTCACTCACATCAAGCTTCTGATGTTTACAGTAACAGGGGTGAATCTGGAGCCAGGGTCTAAACTATGAAGAGGATGTTTACAGTTACAGGGGTGAATTTGGAGCCAGGCTCTAAACTATGAACAGGTTTTTAAATCGACAAAATAGCAAAATAAACAGACCAGACTCATGTAGAGCTGGTTAATATGAACATTGTCAGATCAAAATGATGAGGCTCATAAGTTCCAGAGAGACAATATCCTTATGTAAGTCACTGGGAGCCAGGGTCAGTAGGAGCTGGAAGATCCCACATGTGGACTTCCTATTGGAACACTGCAGCCCATGTCCATTTATATATACAGTTTATGATTAGGGTGACCGGACGTCCATATTTACCCAGGACAGCCCCAGTTTTGAGCCTGTGTCCCCTGTCCCAGCAGATCTATCCAAAACCACTGATTTGTCCCAGTTCACTTGTATCATTTGGATTATTTCAAATCTGGCATTGACAAACTCTACAGAACAAAAGGTAAAATATAGCTGCTAACTCCAAAACTACCTCTTCATGACATCATAAGGTGGAACAGCATTTTGAGCTTTGGAGATGTAGACAGACTAATAATAAAGTGTTACTCAAACGTGTGAGTGAAATGAAAGAACACGCAGGTATGTTTTTGATGAGATAACATTTTAACATGACTGAAAGCGTCTAAACGAGTAAATTTTTGTGTAATATATGTCCTTTAAAAGCAGAAAGACACTGGCAAGGTTTACATAAAAAATATTGTTATCTGATTTCTGGAGTTATCAGATTATTGAAATGTCATGTTAGCAGTTATATCTGATGTAAGTATTCTCACTTCTTTCTGTGCAGGTTTGATAAAGAAAATCACACACAAACGAGCAAACTAATGTGGTGAATGTGTTTTCTTAATGCTTGTTTTTGTGTTTGAAAACACCCCCCAAAATGAGATGTGATTTCTGGGTTATATGATAGACAGACATACTTTATTTATCCAGATATTCTAATGTATGATTATTCTAGTTATCTGATTTTTTCTGGTACATTCTGGTTCACTGCTTCAGTGACATTTCTACCTGAACTAATTCATGATTTTGCATGATTAATTAAAGGAGCATCTCTGGTGAAAGGTCCACCATCTGCTTGTCTCCAGGGAGATCTTACTGCTTCGCCTAAAATGTTCCACAGTGTGACATTAAACATATAAAAACAAACAGGTGGCAGGTCAAGTTACAAGTCAGATCTGTGAAACTGGTGACCCTGCTCACAAGAAGTCATATTTGTCATGATACGTTTCAGCAATGAAAATACATGTAATCGAACAAACACAAGACAGACTTTAATGTTATACTGTGGAACATTCCAAGTAAAGCAAAGACATCTCCATGGAGACATCGCCAGTAACATTACACAGTGCAACAGGCGAGACTGCAACATGATCTGGAGTTTTTTCTTAAGTTTTCAGACTTGATCTTAAAACTTTTTTGACAGTTTGCTAATGTTTTCTTCGTGTCACCATGGTAACCGCCTAACATTTGTCCAATACAGATTCATATAGAACCCCCCAGCATGATGTCACTGCAAAGTATCAGTAACTTGAGATTTATTGTGGGAAAACACTGAGTGAAGTATAATATCAGTGCATGTACACAGTAGTATAATTGTTCTGAGTATTGTTGTTCACACAGTTAAAGGTTTGTCTGGAGGTCTTGATGAAGCCGTGTTTGTTTATTTCACAGACTGAGGAAACAGAATACAACTCCACATGTGCTACTGAAAACTGTTATTGTCACTGTAAAACATTAATATTTAAACAGCAGGTGTCCTGGAAAATCACTTTTTTATGCTTACGTGACCCATCGTTCTTAATTAGAATCACTAAAAGAAACACAAAGCACAAACTCCACATGCAAAAAGCAATATAAAGCTTTATTACAGCCGAGAGGCGCAGATAGGTCAGTCCAAAGTTATTCCAAAAGTCTGTGGTTCTGTTTGTCCCTGTTAGGTTTATGCAGGATAGAACTTGGTTGCATTTATTTACTTGAACTGTTTAAGAAATAGTAGTACTTTTCAGACTTCAGGCTAATCTGATGCAAATTTAGATGCAAGTCAAAACTGTAGTATTTGTGAAATGTGGGCCATAACTTCAGATACATGATGTTTAAAGCATAAAAGTCCACAGGAAGTAAAGTCGCAATCACTAATCTGCAGCTTCATCCCGATCTGCACGTTACATGGATGCAAACAAACGCATGTGAGGAACTAGTAATGAAGTTTTCTCATTATTTTTGCTGTATCTCGAGTTTGTTTCTTGTGTCTCTGTGTCCGTCACTTCGTCTGCTCATGTTTTATTGGCTGTTGCCGCAGGTTGCTGGTGTTTTGTGGTTATGATCTGACAGGGCGGCTCACAGTCCCACACACGACGAGTGCAGCGGCTTCAAAATGAGCACAAAGTCAGGTCACGGCTTTGTTCTTATTCAGCCCTTGACCAATTCTCATATACATTGTACTTTTCATCTTCCTTTCCGATATAAGTGTTTCCACATTCAATTTGACACAACAGAGATCCCGTGTAACCCTCTCAGAGCAGTGTCACACTTGTCACAGCAGTACGCGTCAGGTCACAGTAATGGCGTCCTCCTCAGCTCTCGGGATAATGACCTCTCCGCTCTGCAAACGCTTTAAGTGATCTCGTCTTAATTGGGCACAAACCTCAATCATGTCACACTCCCCCAGAGCTGACCCGTCTCTCATTTATCTATTGACTCTACTTCACTCTCAGTGTAACAGCAGGGGCTTCGAGCAGGGTGGAGGAGAGTTACACCATCATTTTTAGTCCTGGTTGAATATTAATAATGGATCAGTTTTATATAGTGCTTTTCTTTACATTGCATTATTCATTCACTCCACACTCTGCTATTGTAGCCACTGCCCTGGGGCAGGCTGATGGAAGCAAGACGGCCAATCCTCGCCACTGGTCCCTGCAACCACCAATCACACACACTCCACTTTCATACTAGGCACTGTGGAGAAGTGTCTTTGGACACAAGGATTTTTTGCCACTGAGGTCCCACTGTGGCACCTGATCTCCCATCCAAGTACCACCCGGCTCAGGCTTACTGAGCACCTGAGGTCTGATGATTTAACAAGCTGCTATGACCTCCTAATATAATATATACAACAGTTTAGTCAGTCTATAGATTTTTGGATTTTAAATGTTTTATATTACACAAAATGCACCCATGTGAGCTTTTAGCCATGGTCGAATTACTATTACTATTACTATTACTATTACTATTACTATTACTATTACTATTACTATTACTATTATTATTATTATTATTATTATTATGATTATGATTATGATGATGATGATGATGATGATGGTGATGATGATGATTATTATTATAGTTATTACTACATCAGAAACATATCTGGAGTTGTGTTTTAAAATGTTCTGAAATTAGCCAAATGATTCTAGTGAAGGTGTATGGAGTTTAAAAACACAGTGGAGCACCTCCTGTAGTACCACATGACATCAGGAAGGTGTTTTCTGTTTGAGAAAAGAACATGTTAAAGGTGTAGATGAAACAAAACACATCTCTTTATGTATTTTTGACAAAGAAACAAGATTATAACAGGTCAGACAACAGAAGAATCTGGAGTCTTCAGGTCAGGGTTTTCTGTGCTGATTCTCGACATAAAAACGATTGATAGATTCCAGCTCCCACAGATTAATGGTGTTGTTGTGTCCTTGGGCAAGACTCTTAACCCACCTCAGTGTCCGCGTACACTGATGTGCATGAATGTGTGGATAGTTATTTGTCGGACTTGCCACGGTTGAAGTTTATTTAAAATACCCTTAAAAAGCAAAGTGTCTTTTGTGCTGCTCCAGTGTGAAAAGTTGAAGAACCAACGCTTAAGAGAAAACCATTTATGGGATTTTAAGACGTGGTTTTGTGTCAAAGTGTTTTTCCTGCTGTGAACAAATGCTTTTTTGTTTTAACTCTTACTGTTTGAGAGCAGAAAAAGGGCTGTTTGGTGCTACATGAAAACCAACACAAACATCAGTCCTAAAAGTGGAGCCAAAAACACGTCTTTGGTTCTTCATGTTTCCCACTGATCTCATTAAACTGGAACAGGCTTTACAGTGCCACCATATTCAGGCGGTGCTGTAGAGTTTTATAATGCCGCAAATTGAAAAAATAAATCTATTTTACAGGGCACCAAATGCATTTTTGAGTTTTTCAGTCAACACGGTGTAGGGGACCATGGCGGGTACAAAAGATGTGCCTCTTACAAGTGTTTGCTAGAGGTTTCTGACATTTTTGTCATTGTTTGGTCCTGGTACTGTATTCAGCATTTCTTTTCTGCAGCATCTAAACTTTTCTGCATTGCATAGAGTCTATATATTGTTGTTTTGCTGTACTTGCTCCTTCCCTTTCACATAGAACACCTAGATTATATATTGTTGTATTAAAGACAGAGTCTCCTCCAGAAAAGATGCACAATTCACCTTTAACTCTTTATTGACTGGTGCTCGAGCCTAATCATATTTACTCTATTACTGGAACTTTTCAATAACACTAATACACCAAAAATACTCAAATTATAACCATAGAATCACACATAAAAACATACCACATTGCTGCACTTACCATAACCACGTTTCAATTTGGCCGTAACCCTTTTGCGTTTTATTCACTGGGAAATTCATATTTACTTAAATCCATTGGTAATATTGACCCAGGACCAATATTATATGTTAATACTTTTTGTATTAATAACCTTAAATACTGAAAATTAAATAATCAAAAGTAAATAATAAAATCTTAAACCTCAAAATGTTAAACAAAGAAAATATTGTACAAAAATATCTTATAAAAACAAGCGTGCTAAAACTTCCATAGTGTAAAATAAAAATAGTCCTATAATTTAAATACATAATTTATCAGTAATGATCAGAGATGAGCACATATCAACGGCACTTGTCTGATTTATCTGAAAAAGAGTTTATATGTAAATGTGACTCCCTGTTGCCGTGGACTTGAGTTATCAAACATTCTGAAGCTCTGAAAGTTTATGGGTCAAACCCAAACACTTTCAAGCTCATTCTTACGCCGACACTGGTTGGAGCGACACACTCTCGAGAGCTCAGAGCACTTTTTGTCAGAAATCGTTGTTGAATCTCCAAAATTTCCATCATATTTGAAATATCTTAACACTGCAAGCAGCCAAAATGTATTTCTACTATGGAGTAGTACTAGTTTGGACCCAAAGTTTCTGTCCAACTATGGATCTATAATAAGACCTGGATAAGACACGCCCCCTTCAGTGGCCGCTCCAGGTACTGCAGCTCTGGCCCATAGAACATAATGCAGTTGTGTTCTATTAATTAATTTAAAAAAATAATAATTTATTTATTTATTTATCTCCCAAGTTATTGAGGGCAGTGCACTTGCATCCTCTATTCACCAGCCCCACTGGCTCTATGGCTCCAACATGGAAATGTGGAGCTAAAAAACTGTCCTGGGTCAGGCTAAAATGAGACTGGGGGGCAGGGGTCAGAGTGGAGGTCATGTACACTGCCCTGGTGGGGCAGGTGGACCACTTTGTTGGTGTTTTTTCTTTCTTTTTTTTTTTTTTTTTCTTTTATTGACTTTAAGCAACAAGTGACGCAAAATGTGCTGTTAAAAGTCAAAGTCTCTCTTTGTTTCTCTCTCTCTCTGACTCCTTCCTCTATTTGAATAAATGTTTTATTCTCACATGTTCTCTCGTTCTGGTCTCATTTGGACTTTGACACATGTTACAGACATGTAAAATGTGGCTCCATTGAGTCGAATCAGTGGGAAAAATGCTCTGACACTCGAGTAAAGGATAGAATGGTAAATATGTATTTTTAAAGTCAGGTGCAATGGAAATACTCATTTTATAGTCACTTACTAACATGTAATATTAACAATGGTAATAAATACAGCCACAAGCGGCAATGATCAGCGGTTGTGTGCGCCTCTGCCGTGCCCCACAAACACCACGCCGCGCACTACGCATAGTAACTGCAAACCCAACCACAAGTCTAACACTTAGCCCCAACTCTAATGTAACCTAAGCTTAACCCTAACCCTAGTCGTAATCCTAACCAGAGCCTTGACTCTAACTCAAGCCTTTATACTAAGCCTCATCCTAAAGTAACCCTGCCATTTTTCTTTAAAAAAAAAAAAAAAAGACAAAATGGCAGACTTCCAGTTTGTAATGGGGCGTGATCACAATATTTTTGTACTTACATAAGTCTTTTCAGGCTTGAGTTGTGCACCCGCAATTAAAATTTGAGTGAAATTGTCCAAAGTTTGTGCAAGTTGCTAGGGGGCGCTATGGCACTATTTTTGTATTTTCTTACATCAATCTGTTCAGGGTCGAGGTCTGAACCCACAATTCAAGTTTGAGTGAAATCGGCCAAAGTTTGTGTTATGTTGTCGCTATGGCAACATGGTAAAAAATATGACATGATTATCAGTGAGTTTTCTGATCGGGATGCCTTGTTCGGGTGAACAGCCTAGGAGTTTGTTAAAGCTTAGGAGAGTTCATGTCATCATTATGGTGACACCGTAAGAAAAATGACATGGTGTCATTGACTTTTTGAATCAGGATGGTAAAACTAAATTGTGTGAAAAGTTTCAGAAATTTTAGAAGAACAATTTTTTTTCTCCCATATTAAAATTAGTTTCAACCTGTAGGGAGCGCTAATAGGCCAAATTAATTTCTTTTAAATTGAGTAGCTTAAGAACAGAGAGTTTAACAACTGAATCAAATTTCATTGAAATCAGAGTAAAAAAATCCAAACATAAGAAATTCTTGTTTGAATTTTTGCTTAAAGACAGTACGATGTGTGTAAAAAATGTGTCTAACTGTTAATGTTTCCCTGTGGAGATAATGTGCACCAAGTTTAAGCCTGTTTGGGTGAATGTCCTTGGAGGAGTTTGTAACAGTTTAGCAAACTTTAAGCCAATATTGCTGCCCCCTGGTGGAGCAGACGATGTTGGTGTAATAATGATTTTTACTTGTCATGATCTTCTTCTGTGTCAAATTTCATGATTCTACATGCAATTTTTATGGTGTTATTCCTATTCCAATGTGTTGTTAGGGGCACTGACGAGTCATTTTAGTTACGTTTGGAAAATGAAAATAACCAAAAGTTAGAGAAGCGGACGTTTTACCAATTGGCGAAATTTGTTCAGTGTCATTGTTCAGTGGGTAAAAATTGTGTGAGTTGGTTATAAGAAAAATAATAAGAAGAAAGAAAGAATAATACTCTGAAACAAGAACAATGTTCTGCTTTTTTTTTGGCTGACAAACTATCCATTTTCAGAAAGCTCTGGTGCATTGCTGCGTGATGGTGAGGGTCCCTGGTCACTGTGGGCGAGTCACGTCGCGTCATTTCACTTCGCTTTATGATACTAATAGGCCCTTCGCCCGCCTCTGGCACTCGGGCCTAATTATCTTGTAGATCACCCACCAATGTGCAAGAATGAAATAAGACATTTTCCCCTTACAAATCTGTCCTTTTTCTTCTAAATTGACTACAGTGACCTCCAATTCAAACTGAAACTCTTTCTGAACCTTTTTGACCACAAACTAATAATGAAAGTCTTTGTGAAGCTGAGACTCTGTAGTTTTGACCTCTGCTGTCTGATCTACTCTCGGTGGGTTTTTAAAATGGATTTTCCTCTCTGCATAGAATAGAATCTAAGAATAGATTTAGCTGGTGTCTGCAGAGATTGTCTGATAGACAGTAGATCGGTCATTTGTCAAAACTGAATCATTACATCATTAGAATTTTGATTTAGGGACTTGTAATAGCACTTTAAAATGCTCTTTTAAAAACCTAATGACATGTGTAGTTTTTGTTCTGGGTTTAGTGCACAGTGGCCTGGCTCTTGGACTCTTATGAGGTTAAGCGTACTACAGGGTTATATTACAGACTGTACTGGACATAGCTGACCTGTTAGCAACCACAGTGCAAACAGGAAGTGAACATGGGGCGCTTCCATCTCCATCGACTCTGCCTCCAATTGACTTAACATTGAAACATTTTTGCCTCTCTCTCTGTAACAGCTGCAGTGAAACTTGCCATTATAGTCTTAAAATGTGTGTATTAATCCTCTCTACATTATCCTGGAGTTTTTATTTTGTTATTTTAAATAGCTGACTGGAGCTGAATGCCAGAGGTGATGTCACATTCCCTTAACCCACTTCTTTATCTATTGGTTACAAGCTAAAATATCACATGCTGTAGAATCTTAAGTATCAGTGCAACATTTCACCACCAGATGGAAGCTTCACCAACACTGTTTCAATTTTGAAATTCTGTCAATATGTTCCCTCAGTACAATTTTGGCCCAGAGCATTTTCTTGTGACTAACAGACTCCTGGCATCTGTGCTCTGTCCTCTGAGCCACTGTAACAAGGGACCAGACAGACTGAATATTCATCACATGGTTTTATTTCACCCCAAACTCCAAACGGGCTCCACTCGTGTCCCACGACGGACACAGAAGGAAACAGGCCAGAGCTGAGAGCAGATTGAAGGCGAAGAAGTCCTGCTACGAAAGATGCCCAGTCCAGATGAGAGCCACAGAACAACAGTGTTTATCGTGAGAATCGGCAATAAGATGATCACCAAATGTGCCAGAATGTTGCCAGCTTTTCAGGAGGCGATGAAAACAAAGAGTCAGAAAGTCCGGATGCAATTTAATATATGGTTCTTTAATTTGGCTTAAACAGAAATACAGGTTCACCTCTGCATGGGGACTCTCCACTCACACTCACACACATATATATACTGTTATTTTACATGACTTGTATTCAATATTTGGTTTGGTTTACAGCTTGAACTTAAATAACATGAACACCCCAGTCTTTTAAACTGTACATATATGGACCTCCTGTCTTTGGACAACTGTACCTGCTCTAAACTGCTCTTATCCCATATTGAATACTGCATTTCGAGCTGGTCTCTCACACTGTTACAAATTTGAAAATAATTGAATCACTGTTTAAAAAATCTCTTAAAATTTTTGACCAAAAACCTAATTTTGACCAAAAACCTTCATTTCATGTATGTAATATTTTAAA
>KN494028.1:501-21075 GCA_000787155.1 Scartelaos histophorus | reverse complement strand
AACGGGTGACAGACACAGATGAAATATACACTATGCTTCTCCCACACCTCTGGATAGGGTGACCACTTGTCCGTCTTTTGGGTTTCCTGCACAGCCATTTAGGTCAGTGGCTCTTTTCCCACTTATTTAAAAAATGTCTCACTTGTTTATGATATTACAAAAACTAAGATTTTTATAGAATAACATTTTTGGAGAGGGTTTCGGGGCTCCATAAACATTTAATCATTCAAAGTTATTATTGTTATTTCAATCAGTCTGTGTTTTACGATTGACAAAAACTGATAATCATATAATGTTATTACAGTTATTAGAGATAGACTAAAATATTGTTTGGTCGATATATTGGGTTGATCTCCAGCAGAGGCCAATTTTCTTTGGCCTAATCAGTTGCCAAAACATGCATAAATAATAAATGCATAAAGCTTTATTTGAACACTTTAGTCCAAAGAGGATACTGCAAAAATGTGACCACACTGCTCTCTTGACCTGTTTGTGGTAAAACTAGGAAATGGATGAATTTGTACTAAATTAAAATTAGGTTCTTGGAAAAGTATGAATATTGGCCCAACATAGTGGCCCCAAACTACTTAGTGGCTATCAGTTTCTTTGGATTCTAACTAATCGGTATCTACATCTGCCATGAAAAAACATATCTCTAGTTCTTTTCTATAACCTTAAGTTTGCAGGTCCATACGTCCATGTCCCACCACTTTAAACATCTTGGCCCAGTTTTTCTACATTTCGAGATAGTCACCACCATGTAGAAATAGAAAGACAAGGCTTCCTCCACCTGCATCCAGCCGGGAATGTTGCAGTAGATGCAGGGAAACACGACCCAGGTTCTCCAGACTCAATCAATACCGTCTGATTAAGGTGTCTAGATATTTAACTACATTTGATATAATGTACAAATGGGGGAGCGTCTAGGCCTGGTGCTGAACTGTGTAATTCAATTTGGTTTAAGAGTGTTTTATGAACAATGTCAAATCCAACCCCATGTAATGTCATAATCTGACTTAGCAGGTCATGTTTGCAGTGTACTTTAACCTTTATCAAGGTTGGTGCTGCTGCTCACACATACAGACTTGTAATAATCATATTGTGGTTTCTCTATGCTAAAAGGGGGTACAGCTAAACTCTAAGAAATGGACAAGTCATATGAGGCTCACAGCGCGGGGGTTGGAACCAGTTTCATATTAGGAATAGGAATTTGTTAATGGAAAAAATTGTGAAGTAAAAACACCAGGAATGTAGAGTAGGTTTATATGCATATTTCAAGAGAGAGGTGACAATTTTTCAATGTAAAGTCAATTGGAAACAGAGTTGATGGAGCCAGAAGCACACTCAACCCTAAAGGAAACTGCTTTTGCAAGGTTTTTCAAAATTCCAAGCCAATTTTGTACAGCTAAGTTCTAAATTTTGTTTTTTCATCTTGACAGACAGACATTGTGGTGCTGAAGAGCATTGAAAAAAGTATTGGCAAATCTCCATTTTATGAACAAACCCCATCCAAATTGAACAGCTTTTGCTTGACTTTTCAAAATTCAAAGTTTGTTTTTCTTCCCATTTTGACTTCTTTTTTGTATATTCAAGTTTGGATGGAAAGACTGTCATTAATTTTCATTTGGGTTTGCATATTGTAGCAACATCTAATCTAATCTACTTTACGTATATACAACAAAGCACTGCAGATGAGTCCTAAGAGAATGCTTTTCCATATGTCAGCAAATACCAAACATATGTTGAGGATTTTCTGTCTGAAGTGATGTAAGGTATAGAACAGCTGGAATGATTTGGCCAGGACATAAATGGACCTTTATCAATGAATAATGTATGGATATGTCAAAATGGTAAATGCTAACCATATTGCATTAATAGAGAAAATCAAGTGTAAGCCAAAGCCAAAATACCAGCCAATTCGTCATTTGCATTTGAAATTTCTGACTTAAAAGGTGCACTTTGTAATTTTTTGGACAGAGGATGCACCACCTTGTCTCCATGGAAATGTCATTGCTTCTCCTAGAACATTCACTAGTGTCATTAAACGTATTTATCTCCAAGGAGACAAGCAACGGTCAAGTTACAGGTTAGATCCATGGAGAGATGACCCAGGTTTTTCACGGTACTGATTAACAACAAAACACCTGTAATTGAATAAATGTGTAAAACCCTAGGCTCTGCAACAACATCTCCATGTAGACAAGCAGGTGATGGACCTCCCTCCAGAAAAGTTACATAGTGCACCTTTAGTTATTGCTTTCCACTCTTTTTAATGCAGCAGAAACCACAGCAAAACATTGATACGTCCACCACAAGCAAGAACGAGAAGTCATCATTATCCGACTCCAACAGTTATATTTCGAGTAATTTCTATAATCAGGGCACAAAAACACATCAAAAGCACTCAGACTTGATAATGATGTTTTCCTGCCAAACATTTTTAACTGCAATCTCCTGCTCACTCCACAATCAGACCTAGCGTCACTTTAAAAGCGTCTGATGAACACCAAAACACTTGTGGGAGACACTTACCGAGTTGATACAGGCTAGCTCCTTGTTCAGCAACCAGGGCAGTGACAGTTTCCCCTCCCCTCTATAACACGACTGAATCCTCTCCTTAATCTTCTCTTTTATCCTCCTCATCGTGAATAGGCAGAGCGCAGACTCCTTGGGGGGCTTGGCACGGTTCTTCTGACCCTGGGCGAAGACCGTGAATAGGACCTCCTCGTGCTCAGGAATACCTAGGGACCGTGCCAAGCGGGTTCCAGGTCTGGCAAGATAGGCGTCCTGAACCAAACGATATTCCACGCCGTCTTTCGTGCAACCGATCGGGAATTCAACATACGAATAGAATTTGGGGTCATCGACGCAAAGACGGACGATTTTGGATGTGAAGAACTGTTCGCTGCTGGCGTCTGGCGAGGTAAGCTGAGTGTCCAGTTGGAGGGTGAGATAGTAAACAAACTGCTCGCTGTTAAAACCGTAGATGTAGTAGATGTCGAAAGCTGGGAATTTCGACAGTGTGTCCGAAGGAATTTTCAACTGCGATGACACAAACTCATCTTGGTAGACAAAGCTAAACATATCAGCATTCTCCTCATTGGACATCAGCTTCCTGCTTGACAGGGTTGGGAAGTACTCCGACTTTCCATCGATGGGCGTGCCAACGAAAAGCTTACCTCCTCCGCCAAAAATATCCGGAGAGATCACCACGCCGGACATAGTACCAGCTTCGGCCACACTGGATAGGTAGTGCTCCTTGCGATGATGGGGCTCACCAAGTTTGAACAAGTCATCCAGGCGAAGAAACTGGCAGATCCCTTGAGAAGTACTTCCGCAGGCGATAAGGCGGTTGTGGGCGGCGTCGAGTAAGAGAAGCTTATTGACGTTGGAAGTTTGGATTAATTCGTGAGGGCAGGATTGGACGCCGGGCGGGGGATAGCACCGAGGGTTATCGGTGACTGGTCCGGTAACGTGGCTCCGAAGTTTGGTGAGGTTGCTCGATAGCTTGTAAATCCAGTTGACAGCACCAAGATAGATCTCGCCGGTTTTGTTGTTGACGACCAAATGCGTGAGCCCTCCTTCAGGTGGAGAGAAGGAGAAAAAGGAGGATGGTGATGACGAGAAGGTTCTGGAGGAGGTGAGGAGGAACAGGGTTGGGAGGAGGAGGAGGGAGGGGTAATGGTGGGAGGACATGGCGGTGAGGGGAGGGAGTGGAGGCTTAGTTGGTGAAGGTAATCCTGGTTGGGGCGTTCGATATTTGAGGGGACTTTAGCAATTTGGTGGCTTTCCAGAAGCAACTCCCTCTTCCTTAAGTCCTCAGCTGATTTTACAACCTCATTCTCTGGGCTTCATCCACATCGACCACCAGCCCTGGGGAACAGAAGACAAGAAAAATGTCAGTAAAACATGTAAGATTTTGTGACATTACATAGCATTATATTTCTGGGGAAAAAAAGAAAAAAAAATATCTTGGTACCACTATAAAATAACTTCATCTATGACTTAATTCTTAATGGACATATTTACTTAATTAAAGAGTAAGGTTTGGGGTATTAAAAAAAGGTGCACTACGTATTTTGTTTCTGGTAAAGGGCCACATCCTTGTCTCCAGGAGAAGTTACCTCACTCATTTTAAGGTAAGATATTCTCAACCCATAATTTAATAAATGCATGTCCGGTAAATTTAATATTATACTGTGGATAAAGAAATAAAACATCCACCATGATGGATCCTACACATGAAAAACTGCAGTGCTCTGTAAGTATTTACCAAGTCCAATCATTCTTATTAAACTCTTTGTTCATGTACGTGCAACTAATACAAAGTCGTCCCAAATTCTCTACAATACTGAAAGATACTAACAAGCAAAAACAGCTCTTGATTTTAATGCATGTCTGCACATAAATCCTGAAATACCTCCTGAGTCTGGATCATATGGACGTACATAAAAATCTGATGAACAGTTCTCAAAATAAATGAACTCAGATGTGCGTCAAACCACAAGTAAAAAAGGATGCGTTTTCAAATAGCAACCACAAGGTGAGTCAGTGATATCCTTGTTCTATTGTATATTTAGCATGGAGCTACAGAGGGGAAACTGCAGGAAGCCGATAAAATAGGAGAGACAGTGAAAAGGGAACAGAGTCAAAGCTATTTGGCTCTATCCCAGGTCAATACAAAGGCTGTGGAGATGGAGGAGAGATTGGTAAAAGTGAAAATAGGGAGAGAATAAGTGAGAATCAAAAAGCTCAGCTATTCTACAGTGTTCTGCTCTGGATGTTCACTGTATCTGCTGCACAAGATGACGGTGTAACAAAGTCTGGCCTATCCTGAAATGCACCCAAAGTTGTACATCCACTCTTACAGTAAAGTTCAGATACGTTTTTTTGAATAAGACTATTTTTTTTGTCTGAAATTGAAGTAACCATTTCATTTATTAAGGATAATAAAGGGTTATTTAGGTTAAGGTGCACAAATTTACTACTAACTACCCGTCAGGAGCAGAAAGCAACTGCAGTATCGTATAGTATGTGACAATTACTACAACATTTCTATGCTAAAAATATCTATACACTTACATGGAAAAGTATACATTTGGTTTTAGCTATTTTTTGCTAACTGAACTTGTTTCAAACCGTACCAACCCTAAAACAGTGCTTGTACCAGCGGCATTGAAGGATGGGTCAATCTCAGAGACAAATCTTCCAACTGGGACAATAAAGTATACCCTAAATATTTTACTACCACTAAATGCAATTCAAACATAGTGATAATCGCTAAATGAGTTCAACTTGTCTTGGCGTATTAGTGATTGACTGCGCATTTCATCTCCTTCAAGCTCAAATAATCTTTCAGCCCTCACCATTTTGTAATAGCCCTGTATCTTAAGTACCATTTTATATCCCTCCTCCATACCTCTGTACAGTCATTTCCCCAGTCCATTGGTTTATGCCTGACTTAATACAAAGCACAAGGCGAGCGCTTGTTTAATAATGAAGTTTGGTTAGGGAGCTATCTGCGCCTCTTATTTCAGCCCCATTCCTCCTTTCATTAGACTGGGATGTGTCTCCTCTGCCTATAGGACACTTCTCTCCTTGTCAATAGTGTCTTTCATGTGGACTGGCCGTGATTACAGTGGGCTATGACGACGCTGCTGATGTCCCACCCCAACAATAAGGCCAGTGTTCCATCCCACGCACACTCACACCATTTGCGGTCTTCCAGTACAGAGTCGCTTCTATAGTGTTTGATAAGATTCGATCTTAAATGCTCTTTTCTAGCAATTTAAATGACAATGACCATAACTGAATACATTATTGATGCATGTTTTATCATGTTTTATATCTATGGGAATGATAATAAAGTCTTGCATCTGAAAAAGTCTGGCTGCACAATATCCATTTCAAATTGACATCATAATTTCAGCTGTGCAAAAATGCATATAACCAACTATAAGGTCTTGGGTTGAGTAGCTGGTGGTTGGCTAGCTGAGGAGTTAGCTATGGACATTGATGAGATGAGATGTTTCAGGCTTTTCGCGCCATATGTGGAAGCAAATGTGGCAAAAGACCTTCCAGAAGAAATACTTTGAGGCAATGAACCATTTCATCACCTGAAACACCAGGGTGAGACCTTTTCCTATTGTGTTCACCTGAATCTGCTGACCCTGCCTGACCAGACGTCCTGTTAAACTGCACTGAAATCTTTGACTGAGACACAAAGGTAAAACTTGAATTTCCCTTGGGATCAATAACATCTCTGTCTGTCTCTCTCTCATAAAAGAATCAAGTCAAACCAACAACAACATAAAATTGTAGAATTCTGTATTCAGCTTGTATTTTGCACTAGAGTAGGTTAGAATATTAAAATAACGCCATAAGATTGAATTGACAGCATAAGAAAATTTGTTTTTCGGTAAAGCACCTCTAAGCAAGGACGCTTCATATTTACTGTATGTCACTCCCAGTACAGTATTCCCACTGCAACTAGTTTCAAAGGCACAAGAAAGTCGTTATAAAGCATTCTGGAGTGACACTATCTTTACTGCTCTCTCATCTCACCTTCTCTGATGCACTTTATATGAAATCTATAAATATGCCAGTGGAGCATATGGGCACGGTGGTCATATAGTATTAGTGCTGGTGATGTCAGCTGTTCCACTAAACTGGGACGAGGAGATAAGAGGCAGAACACGATGGCAGAAAAACTACTTTGATTTTCTGGGAGTTTTATGTTTTAGAGTGATCAAAAACAGAAATGGAGAAGTTTATGGAGGAGTAATAAGGATGAGAAAAGTACAGATGTGGACTGTACTCACAACTGAAGAAAGTCTGAGGATAAAACAAGTCAGATTGAATGTGGTGATAGGAATACGAATTTTAAACAATTCATAGTCTTGACAAAAACCAATGAATTTAATCACCGACTTCTATCCAAATGCAATTCTAAGTGAAATCTGTTTTAACACTAGGGACTTGAAGAAAACAAATCATAACAGAATTTTATAAATATTTTATTTTCTGGCAAAAACAGTTCAATTCCCAGCTTTCCTCATGTTCTCATGGATTCACTCTGGGGACTCTGCTTCCTCCCACTTAGGCCTGTCATGCTAACAAATGTTAAAACATGATATATTCATAGAGAGAAATATCACAATAAATGATCATATTTTTAAACTAGTTCACTTATTTACATTGCTACTACTATGTCACTGACAACATAGCATTAAAGCTAACTATTTTCTTAATAGACGGTATTAATAAAAGGCCTAAGCTGCAACAATAGCAGATTAAAGCCATAGACATTTTTTTATTTAACCCTTGACAACTCAAATCATGTTATATTATTACTAAACTAAACTAACTAAAATTAAAGCTCTCCACTACTGAAAAGAAAATGTACACATAATAAATACTGAACCCCAAATACATCTTTTGTCCCAGCTTGCATTATATTGAACAATAAGTTGATAAAGTAATTATAGTGACAGGTCGGCTCCCACAGTCCATAAACATACCTGTGTTGGCAGATATGTCATTAGTGAATTCATGTGAGAGTGAAAGGGTGTCACCCCATTCACTTTCTGCAATATGCCACACCAACATTTAAGCCCCAGTAAAATACCTGTTACCTGAAATTCAGCAGTTAATAATGGTATGTTGTGTGCCTGTCTGGGGCTAAGGTTAAATCTGAATACATAATACAAGGCTCTTGCGCTTTGTATTGTATGTTAGTCATGGGCTACTGGCTTTTGTTGTGATTTGATGCCAAGTAATGTGATGGAAACTGTTGCAGTATGAATCCAATTGCCAATGAGTTTTGTATTAAGTGCATTGTAGCTCCTCTGCTATAAACTAGTTTACTTTGGAGAAACTTTTTGCACTCCACCCTTGCTCTAATAACAGATATATGTGCACTGAAACTAAATTATACACAAGATTCTTCAAACATGCATAAACATTTTACTCTAAAAGCGTTTTATATATGTATATGATTTGGATCATTTTCCACAAATTCTGTACACACTCACCCCTAAAGGAGAGCTGTGTGGTCAGTAGTTTTCAGCAGCATCTCTTTAGACTAAAATGTTCAAATTAAGCTTGGTGTGTACTTTTTAGACAAAATTTTGATTAAACAGCAGTATCGGCTTGTCCTGGAGATTTAAAAGTACCGCTACCGGCTTGTCTCCATTTAGATATTCCTGTTTCTCCTTGATTATTCCACAGTATAAAAAATAAACTTAGTAATCACAATGAACTTGTCTCCATTTAGATATTCCTGTTTCACCTTGATTAATCCATAGTAAAAAAAAATAAACTTAGTAATCACAATGGAGGTTAATGCTCAGATCTATGGAGAAGCAAGCCTGTACATAGTAAGGATGAATGTTTTTAAGGTATTTTTGAGCTATAAAGCATCTGTAATTGTACAAATGTAAGATGTATTTCATGGTTTAATCTTCATGGAGAAACGCAGATAGAGGTGAAGGGCCAAAGATCAGTAAAGTAATCGCATATCGCATTAATTTTCAATATCGAGCAGCCCTAGTACAATATCAATATTTTGGCATCAATCCGCAGTTTATCCAATACAAACTCCCAACCCAATCCCAGACCATTCCTCCCGTCCACCTTCCTTCAGCCTAATATAATGTGAGAAAACCTTGAATCATCCAGTCCTCCTTCTCAAACGTCTCCGAGTGTGTGTGTGGTGACCCTGAAGCCCACCTGCCACATCAGATAAAGCTGTGGGCCCTTCCCGCTCGGTCCCACTCTGATTTATTGCACTTGGCACATCGATTGCACACCCAGTCACAGGCCTTGGCCCAAACACTTAGGCAAATTTATACACCGCCCTTGTTTAGCATGTATCTCACATAGGCTGCTGCTGCTAGTGCTAGTTCCCAATTCTTATAGGCATGTGTGCGTGTGTGCGCTAGCCCTGCCTCCATTCAATCTTATTTACAACTCAAACAGCTAGCGACACACGTCCAAACACATCACGCACGGCACTAACTGTACGCGGACAGGCCCATACGTCTCCTGACAGCCAACCACAGAGGCAGAATAAACATTTACAGTAATGCTATTTTCATTGTAAACTCCGCTCCGAAAGCACTACGGTCAAATGAGGAATGACGCAAACCCCAGTCAATTCGATCTGTGGAAACCGAGGAGCGTTCTATTTCGTGTTTGGAAGGGTGTTTGCCATGTCGTGATGTGATGTTTTTCCTATTGCACAATGTTGAGCAAGGACTGTGAATGGCACTTGGTGGGTTTTGGATCGATAGAGTTGAAAAAAAATGGAAAAGAATATATGTTTGAATTTGATTAACTTGTTTATAAATATGGAATACTTCTCCAACTTATGACTTCCCTTTTCAAATTTCTTAAAGTTAATTGGGAATCGCAAGATGTGTAGGTTGATAATGTTCATTTTATGATTTTTATGATTTGATGTGTTTGTATTTGGATTGTAAAATCTTTCTAATTAAAGCACTTTGAATTACTGTATATGAATTGTACTATACAAATAAACTTCTTTTGGTAAACAGTAAAAAGTAAAAAGTACTTTTCATGAGATCTGGAGGGTTATTTTTGGCATGTTCATGGTAAAAAAAATAAATAAAAAATACACAAAATTCATAAGAAAAATTAAGATATTACTTTGTATTGCAACTGCTGACCAAAATTTAAGTTTAAAAAAATGAAATACTTTTACATTTTACTCTTTAAGTACAGTTTTAATGGGAAATTTAATACTTACTTAATAGCTTAAGTAATTTTTCCATAATGTGATTCTTTTACTTTTAACTTTTAAGCTCTGTATCTGCACTTTTACTTAAGTAACTGAGTACTTCATCCATCACTGATACTACAATATAGGACTTTGCCAAAGCAGTAAGCTGCACAGTAAACAACACGTACCTCAAAGACTCCAATGTAAACTTGTTGACCTTTAGCTAACAGCATTATATTTGAAACAGTTTGTGTAAGTCTACTGTACACACTGGCACTGCTGGCGCTGGCAAACCCAATCCACTTCTTTATCTTTGCAAATGATCTTCCTCCTCTTCCTCCGTAATGAGCTCATCAGACTCAATGAATCACACCACGGCGGCTCTGGAACTCTTCTCTCATCGCACTCCTCCAAAGTTCAAATGATTTCACGCCTTTTTCTAACGCTTCATCTGTGGCCCCTTCGTCACTGACCTTTAAGCGAGCCCGGCCAGTCCATCAGCTAATGAAAATCTCACGCGTAGAATTAAAAAGCACCAAAACGCCATTGCAAATGACACAACCGAACGTATCTTATTATTTAAGTTAATAGGAAGTCAATTCTGCAACAAAATCAAGCGAATACGTTGTACAAGCGTTATTTCACTTTCGCTTTCCCCCCTTCCCTTTGCTTGGTGAAGTGCCAAACTGAAAGGTCAAAAAGAAAAGGCCAGGATATGCAGCCAATTCCAAATGACAAGATACTTTCAAATTCACAAAGAATAATGACGAATGAATATGTAGCAAATTGTGTTTCGACTTTATGAAATGCAGGCACTTCCAAGAATGCAGACAGAATCCAATGCAGTCTATTTATTTACAAAGACCAGACTTCCTGAGGACCAGATGGCCGTGGGTCACTCCAGGACAGCCGGAGAATGTTGGAGAAGCCACTTGAACGTGAGGGGATTTTAATTCTGGATATCTTCACTAATAGGGAATAATAGTGACATGTTAATTCAGGGTAGCGCAGTCGGCTCACAGCTAACTCCACTGGTGCTATTAGACGTCTAGATGCACAGTGGGTTTGGAATGCACAAAGGGGTAAAAATATGTGCATGTATGTAGAATATTTGCATGTCTTAATATGAAATTAAGAGTTATGTTGCTATTTTGACATTTCTTATTAAATTGTATGGCTAGATTTGTGCATGGTAACTTAATGTGACAGTAGCTCCCTTTTTTCTGCACCACTCGAGGAAAAACAAAACCGCAACACTACCCACTCCAGTTCATCTTTCCCACAATCAGGGAATAAGCATAAAAGGCTGATTTATAAAAGAAAAAATATATAATAATATTCTACATATTTTTTTATAAATTGTCTGTTATGGAACTATTATTATTGTTATTTTCTGATCTATGTTATAATGTTGTTTCTTTATCTAAAACATTCCTCAAATTCTGTTTCGTTTCATTCACATAACAGACAAAAACTGCATATTTAGGCTGTATTTTTCTCTCAAACAGAAAAACTAAGTGTGACGTCATGTGGTAATACAGGAAGTAGCTGTTAACTTGAAAACTACCACTGCATGACATCATAAGGTGGAACAGAGCTTCTTGAGTTTAAGAGATGTAGACAGTCTAATGAACTGGGTTTACTCCAACATGAAATGAGTGGAACAAAACACAACTCTGAGTATATTTTTGAGGAATATTACATTGTGTTTACTATAGAGCATTTAAAAGCTCTTGAAATGATGAAGTACCTCTATGATTTAACCATGTAACCGACCCATTGTGCACAAACTGTCAGGAGTTTACAGAAATACATCTATGTATTTGCTATTTTGCTCCACGCCTTCCCCTTTTGTTTGCTCTGGCCCTTACAAAACCTCATTATTGCAATAAAATAATTAGTTGACTAACATAAATCCTGGTAGACTTAGACCATTTAAAAGACCAATCCACTAAAGTATTACGCTACAACAGTATTTTACCGTAAGACCTCCATACATTGTCAGATAATGGCGTGCCCAGATATTACATAATAGCTTGTCTTTTTAGGTCCAAGTCTTAAAGCGATTGCAAACAGTGTCATCAGATGCCGCAAGATGAATCACCTCCCTGGCCCAACTACAAGCCAATGAAAACCTATTTACCAACTTTAGAACATTCTGCAGCGTTACATTCACAATTGGTAATAGCTGGATATGTGCCATTTTCGCAGTCTGAGCCTCGCATTAGAGATCTGTGAGTTTGGCCCCGTTTCCAGACTTATAATAAGTGTTTGAATGGAGCTTGCGTTTCCCACCTGCGATTCTAATAAAGATAAAAGAGGCGGAGGGGTCCATACAGTGAGTACACACAGTTTCATTTACAGGCGCATTCCATCTCTGACCCCACGCACAGCTGAGAACACCCGCTCCCCCCCACGGGCCCCCGGCTACACAAAGGAACTATTGGACGGACGCCAGAGTGGAGTACACGAGCACGAGCTGGTCATGACTTTAAACATCTCGCATTCAAATAAAGGCAAACAAAGGCGGGGTGTTCAGTCTACTTCTAGTAATGTTATTATAAAAGCTAGACAGACATCAAAACACAGTGTTCCTCTTATCCGGAGTTTGTCCTAAAGTAGACTTGGTTTGGTCATGTTCTAGTTCACATTCAGCATTAGTCCCTCTTTGTACACATGTAAAGGGAAACTAGGGCTGGGTATCGATTCAAATCTCAAGAATCGATTTGATTCCAATTCTTAAGATTAAGGATCGATTATCCCGATTCGATTCAATCCGATTCAATCTCGATTCTGGTTAGTGTTCTTAAAAACCTTTTTTTTAACCTTAACCTGTTTTACATACAACATGTTAAAACTAGCATTAGATTGACATTTAACAGCAAATGATGCAAGTATTGGTAGTTCCTGATGGCTGTGAGAGTGGCTGTAGTACTGCGATAGAAACACTTTGCTATGTGCCTCAGTCTCCCAAGCAGACGTGCAATATTCGGGAGTTTGAGACCGGCTTGCGAAGCGAGGTTGAATCTATGCACAAAGCAGCCGACGTGAGTTAGACCCACGATCTCAACCGCACGCACCATATTAGAGCCGTTGTCTGTCACGATGGGTCGATGGCGAGAGCTGCAGAGTCTATGGCGCGAGTGCGCCACAACGTGAATACCATGGACGCGACTTAGATAAAAGTTTACCGGGGGAATAGGCTACTAAAAAATAATTGTATTTATATATATTTAATAATCGATATTTGGACGCGCAAATCGATATTGAGAATTTAATATGCGAATCAATTCAGAATCGGAAAATCATTTTTTTCAACACAGCACTAAGGGAAACTGTAAAATTAAACTGTGGAATATTATAGCCAAAACTATAACAAGCAGGTGGAGGTCCCCCTACAAAGCCAAGTAAGAGTCAGGTTTGTGGAGCAGCAAGCCAGGTTAATTACATCTAAGTGTTGACACAAACATTGAAAATTTGGCTGAATCAGATATCGGCTTCCAAATATTAGTTCAGTCGATATATAATTTAAATTACTATAAACTGATGTAATAAGACTGGTTTTAGTCAGCCCAGAAAGTCTCATAATGTTTGAAATTTATGCAAAGTTGTTCCGCAGTTACTTGAGAGAAATAACATAACACATTTGGATCAGTTCAGTCTTATTTTATCTGTGTTTTATGGAAATAAATGCTGGTTGATATCAGGTAACAGTAGAAACTTAAATCGGGTTCGGATTCAGTATCGGATGTGAAAAAGCTGGATCAGTACATCCAATACAAATACTAAACTTGAATGCATCTTTCCTGCATGACTGAATAACTTTGTCACGTTTATTTACCCCCAACACGCACTGACACGTGTATTTTAGCACAACACACACAACTCTAACACTGGTAAATCCGCCCCATTCACTCGTAGCACTTTTCAAGGAACTCGCAGCCATAACACTCAGCACACAGAAAATCGGAATTAGCTCCAAAGGCAATGAAACAAATGAACAGTGTTGAGTCATCTGTGCAGGGACCCGGGGCAGTGACAGGTGCCGCCGAGCCGTCACTCATTACCAGAGCTGTAATACTCCCTACACCACGAACACTGTTTAAGACCTAATCATTCCTAATCTCTCTAAGTCCTCAACAATGCACCATTCCCACATTCTCAGCCCTCCACTGTGCAGGGATTTAGCCATATTTTACAGATAAAGAAACTGCAATCACAACAGAGGCGCGCTGGTGTGAGCTCAGAGACGAGTTCATTTGGTGAGCAATAACTATGGGTATTATTAGGATTTAATGGTGTGTCAATGAAGACTTGTTAAAAAGGATTTTCTGTTAAGTTTTAATGAATGCTGTGCATTTGAATCTGCACAAACTTTATGTCCTGGCGCTCTAAGAAAAAAATAAACGTTTGCAAGACTCATTTACTTGTAAAGAAATCACATCCAAATTGAGACTAAATTCCAGTTTAAACCAGGACTAGAAATAGACCAAACCAAGTCTTCATCTGGGTTAAACTGAACTCAAATTAAAAACCAAACTACAAACATTCAGGAATCTGCGTTAAATCTTCTGTACCTGATTTTTTTCCACGTATTTGAGCAATATTTACCTTGCCCCAATATAAATATCTGCAGCTTTCGAGGTCAAAATAAATCTACTGTGATCTGCATCTGATTATAAAGTGTGATAATCAGGAAGTATGTGCTAGCATGCTACTTGTTGTCAGGTTTTCCTACTCAAAAATGAACACTGGAATAGGCAATAAGGTAGAACTATATCATGATTTTCTTTGAGTTAGATTATGCTTTCAGTTTCATCATGATTCATGCATTTTTCTAAGGTCTTATTGTCTAGTTTAACACAATCAGACCACAAAGAACTGACTGACATGAAACTACAATAGGTGAGATTATTTCTGCTGTTAAACAAGTCCTTCTCAAATAACATTATAGGCACAGCTAGTTAGAATTAGACAACAAACACGAAACCATGGATTTTTTCTTGTCTTAAAATGTTTCTGTATGTGTTTTTTAATGTGTTTGTTTGCTAACGTGTACATTGTGCCACCGTGGTAAATGCTGAACATTCCACCAATAGAGACACATGCAGAACACCCCCTGCATCACTGCAAATGATCAGTAGAAGAGGAGGGGGGGCAAAAGTGCGTTCAGTTTGTATTACCATATTTCCGAGCGCTACATGCAATTGAACACTTTCTACTTTAATTTCTATCCTGTCTCATCAAAATTGAGATACTTCAGCTTAGTACATAATGACACTATCCACCAAGCTGGAACTTCCAACATTTATTGTGTACAGAAAGTCAACAGGCTGGTGGACTGTGAGTGCGAGTGCCGCCTCTTTGTTTGTCACAAATATTTAGCTCCATCAACCAGTGCCATTGTGTTCTGAGGCCGGAGTATTTACTGCCCAGAGAAATGCAATAATGATAAGTAGGCCACTTCAACCGAAATAGAAAGCACACAAAAGAGAATTCTCAAATAAGAGTCCAAGATTTTTTTCAGCGCACAACATTGTTAAGGTTCATTATAAACTGCAATTGTGATGTTAGTGATTCAACTTTCATGTAACTTTTTGTCAAATCAACATTCAAAATCACATTAATATTGGAGTTATAAGACTATTAAATAACATGTACACAGCAAAGTGAATTGAGTTTATTTCTGATTTTGGTCCCTCTCATTACACAGATGTTCCATTTCATTTAAATAATCTTCGGAAATCAGATTATAATCAGACTTTGGTGTGCATGTAACGGCATCCACTGTTACCCCATAATAAGGGATGCACCGATCCAGCTTTTTTGATCCTCTAGCCTTAAGGATCTGCCAATACTTGATACCAGAGCAAAGACAAAAAACATTTATTTCCTTAAAACAAAAATAAAAGAAGACAAAACTGATTCAAATATGCTATGTAGCTGATATTTGTCTCTCAAGTACAGCTTTGTATCAATAAAAAATGAGACTTTATGAGGCAATAGAGCCAGTAAACGGACTTATTACATTCCTTTATATGATATCAGCTGAACCGATTTGAGGACCAACATCCAGCCCTGCAGATTTTACATTATCAGATGGTTGCATCCCTCCCCATAACGTCATCCTATTTGATTTAGTGATAAAAAAGGTGCATATAACTCGTAGCATTTAAAGACTTCCCAACACCTGAAATGCATTACTATAGTCCCCAATGGGAATGTATACAGCTTAGATAAACATGGCTCATTACAGGCAGTTTGAAGAAATGACCCATACTGCCGTCTCTCAAGAGCCTTCTTCCTCTTAGTTTGATTTACCCGAACTTCCAGGCAATTAAAGCTATGCACAACAGGCCGTCCAGCAAGGGTTAAAACACTCAGAGGAGCCAAAACATGGAAAATAATATTTAGATGTGGCGGCCAGCGTTCAAAGCAGGATTCCCAGTGCAGTTGGCTAGCTCCCATGATAGCTGTATGGAAGTGAGCGCGGTGGTTGCTAAAGGGGGGTAGCGCTATTTACAGGGGGTTTGAGTGCTTGAATGGCCCCACAAACACACTACTTTATCGGGGAATTTGGCGTGGATAATCGACGCTGGCTCCCGACCGCAGAACGGCAATTTTGCAGTTGAAGGAAATGATAGAAAGAGAGAGAGAGAGAGAGAGAGAGAGATGGAGGGAGGCAGAGGGAGGGGGAGACAAAAGAGAAAAAGAGAAATGGGCGATTCGTTTAAAGTCACAGGGAGGAAAATGAGTTGTATGATAAGGGGGATGTCTGGAATGGGGTTTACAGTGGGAATAGTCGGATGTGGCGTAATATGCATTCTGATTGGCCAAACGAAGACTATTACTGCTGGATAGACTACTTTAACTGCTTCTACTACTTCTACTGCTACTACTACTACTACTCATACTACTTTTGCTGCAGCTATGATAAGGGGAATGCTGGGAATGGGGTTTACAGTGGGAATAGTCGGATGTGGCGTAATGTGCATTCTGATTGGTCGAACAAAGACTATTACTACTGGATAGACTACTTTAACTGCTGCTTCTACTACTGCTGCTACTTCTACTACTACTACTACTACTTTTGTTGCAGCTATGATAAAGGGAATGCTGGGAATGGGGTTTACAGTGGGAATAGTCGGATGTGGCGTAATGTGCATTCTGATTGGTCGAACAAAGACTATTACTACTGGATAGACTACTTTAACTGCTGCTTCTACTACTGCTGCTACTTCTACTGCTACTACTACTTGTACTCATACTACTTTTGCTGCGGATATGATAAGGGGAATGCTGGGAATGGGGTTTACAGTGGGAATAGTTGGGTGTGGTGTAATGTGCATTCTGATTGGTCGAACAAAGTCTATTGCTGCTGGATAAACTACTGTTACTGCTTCGACTGCTGCTACTTCTACCGCTGCTACTACTACTGCTGCTACTACTGATACTACTACTACTGTGGATATGATGAGGGGAATGCTAAATGGGGTTTTACAGTGGGAATATTTGGGTGTGGTTTAATGTGCATTCTGATTGATCGAACAAAGTGTACTGCTGCTGGATAGACGACTTTTACTGCCTCTACTACTGCTCCTACTGCTACTGCTACTACTACTACTACTACTCCTCATACTACTTTTGCTGCGGCTACGGTAAAGGGAATGCTGGGAATGGGGTTTACAGTGGGAAGAGTTGGGTGTGGTGTAATGTGCTTTCTAATTGGTCGAACAAAGTCTATTGCTGCTGGATAAACTACTGTTACTGCTTCGACGGCTACTACTTCTACTGCTACTACTGATACTACTACTACTACTGTGGATATGATGAGGGGAATGCTGGGAATGGGTTTTTAATGGTGGGAATATTTGGGTGTGGTTTAATGTGCATTCTGATTGATCGAGCAAAGTGTACTGCTGCTGGATAGACTACTTTTACTGCTTCTACTACTGCTCCTACTGCTACTGCTACTACTACTGCTGCAGTTATGTTAAGGGGAATGCTGGGAATGGGGTTTATAGTAGAAACAGTTGGATGTGAAGTAATATGCCCTCTAGCTCTACGCTTGTCTATTGCTGCTTGATGCTGAAGCCACTACTACTCCTATTACTACTACACTACTACTACTGCTGCTGCTAAGCCATATATTGTTATTACTTCAACAGAAAATGATTTTACTGTGCCTGGTAAATCACTTTGAAAATAATGCTTAACTATGAGTATTATAATAACAATTGCAAGAACAAAAAGCCAATACTGAGGGTGCGTTTAGACAGCAAACCTCATACCAAAGCCTGGACTCAATAGGACTGGATTAAACCTCGACTAAACCAGAAACACAGCAGGACCTAAGCAAGTCTACACTGGAACTTAAAAGGGATAAAACTAAAAAATTAAGTAAGAGGAGTAGGAATGAAATAAAGATGCAAGGAGCTCCATCAAGAGTAATACAAGTACTATTAGAAAAGTTAAAAGACTAGTTAAATCTGCTGGATAAATAAACCATTTTCTGAAGTCTTGTGAAGCTACTGCTGTTGTGATTTGGTTGCACAAAATGTAATTATTGTTATTATTTTAACTGATAGTAGCCTAGGAAAAAGACATATGTTTTGGATCCTGGGAAAACTAACCGAGCCAGTTGAGTGCATGCGTAAATCAAGGCAGAAAAGCACTATCTGGTCCTGCATTCAAACCCAGATCTTTCTTGCCTGAGTTGCAAAAGGTAACCACTGTGATTCCATGCAAGTAAGTAATATAACTCTTACGAAAATATCTACCTTTTATCTGCAAGACGTGCCCTCCTTGCTTTACTGTCTACTTCTGTCTTCCATTTCTCCTACAACTGCAACTCTGGGAGGGAGTAAAATGACTGTGCTGGAACGGGGCGAATTGGCGAGAATGGTCTTTAAAAACGACATAGGTTGGGGAAAATGGCAGGAGGATATAGAGGAACGGCGCTCCCTGATTGGCCGAGCGCGCTGACAGATGGGGAAGTAAGTGCACGCTGTAGTTTGATATCTGCGGGCGAGCACAATATCACCATCTATCTTGCTTGAGAGACTTTAAATTGCGTCGACTGCAGAAAAGTGTTTTTATTGTCTCTCCGGTGCACTAACATGGGCTATAAAGGAGAATGTTGGACTGGCCGTTAGCGCCGAGCGGGTGGAATCGGGCGAGCTTGGTAACAGCTGTTTTACATGGAGACGTTTGGGTGAGCGCCAGGTTAATGACAGAGTTACTTTACACCCAGTTAATGAAACTAAACTACCAGCCACTAAAAAGCACGCATGGCAAAGATAAAAGTCAGACAGCTAAGAGGCAGGATTCATTGTGTGGAGAAATGCATGGTAAACAGTTTTTAATGAGAGGGGGGCATAAAAGACAGACGACAAGGGTTTAAAACCAGAAATCGTATTTGCATCATGGGTATAATATTTTATCTTTTATCTTGTTAACTTCATGCCAGTATTGTGAGTGACTTATCTCAGTGGATTTATGGCATTCATAAAACTAAAATTGTCAGTAATTTGACAAAAATGTCTATTGTTTAGATTAAATTTCAATTTTCAATTCAATTTCTCTTTATTGTCACATGTGCATATACATACAAGATCTATAGCACAGATGAAATTGCTGTCCTCTCCCACATCAGTGCAAACATTTAAAAAAACATTTAAAAAAAGAAGAGAAAATGTGCAAACGACAAATAAAAAAAAAAGAAAAGTGCAAACCAAATAAATAGAATAGAAAATAGAAAATAATAGAAAATCTCATAATTACAGTGAAAAAAAAAAAAAAAAAATTTAAAAGTATAAACGCTTGTACTTGAACACCATTTCTAAAGCCACACACAGTGAAAAAAAATATTTATTTTAAAGTAGTTTATTTTAGTAGAGATCTATGGATGAAATTGTGGTGTTATATGGATTTTAACAACACACTGCAGCACTTCCTGAGTTACCACATGACATCACAAGGTGGAACAGAGTGTATTCTGTTTGAGAAGAGAAATTAGTCTAAATATGTAGGTTTTTTTGTGTTAATGTGTGAATGACACAAAACAAAACTCTGGGTATTCAGAGGTGCATCAGGACGTGCTGTAAAGGAATAAAGGGATTGTATTTAACTATTGTGTGCCTTGGGTTTTTTGCATCTTTAAACCGACTTCCCTTCTCCAAAGAGCATCAATGTGTTATATCTATTGTGTATTATCCCCTGGAGGTCCAGGGACTGCTCCTTTTGAAACTTTTTTAAAACTCCAAGTATGTTTTTGATGACGAAACAACATTATAACATTGTACTACGGGTGCTTTAATATATTTCCATTAATAGCGTTCCATTAATATTTCTAGCTACATCTAGTTCAATCCAGATATGACTTCCACAAACCGTCCACACCTCAAACCCATCTCTTGTCCACGCCTTTAGAACATATCTGCCCCAGTTTGTAAAACAGCTTGTAAAATGTAGTAGTACCTCGCTGTCACATCCGAAGGCCATTCTCCCCTCAGTGTTCTCCCATAAAGCCCCCCCCTTCCTTCTGCCCGGGTTATTGTCCGGACCACTTCCTGATTAGAAGGCTCATTTCCTCTTGAGGTGTCAGGTGATTGGCAGGAAGTCAGGTGACGGGGTCCAGACTCACACACACAAACACACACAAACACACAGGCACAGACACACTCACATACACTCACACACACAAACACACACACACACACACAAATACACAAAATGAAGAAGCACAGACGTCTTTGTATTTGTCATGTCTGTATTTTGTACATCACATACACACATATACACACACACGCACAAAAAGAAGAAGGCGCCTG
>JACN01032797.1:0-21067 GCA_000787155.1 Scartelaos histophorus | reverse complement strand
ATGTGTTGTGAAAACCAAAAACACTCCAGTATGGGGTTATCTTACATAGCTGTATAACAATGAACGTGTTATGTTAACTAGATTTTGTGTTGCTTCACTATTTAAATGTTACTAAAATGAAACACATTTGTGAGGATTCATGCAGTACATAACAATACAAACTAATATCTTTACTGATGTGAGCAGAAAGCACAATCTGCCACTGATGATTATTCCTATGCACATACTATTTCTTGAACATTATATTACCGCTATGGTTTTTTTTTACCTGATAGTCTGATGGACACTCCGGTGGGCTCCATTAGGGTGACGTTGACTCTTCCTGTGGTTGTGTTAAATCCCGTCACGGTGAATGTCGTCCCTTGTCTTTTTCCGAGATACTCATAGAAACCGCTCCAGTCAGAGTTGGGTGAAAACACATCCACAGGCACTGGAAGGGACACCAAAAATCATTTATTTTGAAATTTTCTGAGAGGAAGTTAATTTATGACAATTAGTTATTCGGTTGTACCTCGAATTTTGTTTTTCTGGACGTCCGACTCTCGGGTTTTGGGATTGATCTTTACGCCAACTGAACAAAAACATGTTATTTTTAACCTGACATGCACCTGGATTTCAACTCCATAAGCACATTGGTGTATAGTAAGATAAAAAAAAACATCTTTCCATAATACACAGTGTGCCTCAGGTTGACTTAATCTAATCTGTATGTATCTTAAACCTTACGGGATTAACACGTCTGCTTTTTGAGGCCATTTTAGACACTGTACATGTGAGATAGAGCGTGATACCTTTGCAGAGAGGGGGCTTGCCAGACCACCTCCCATCACTCTTGCATGTCCGATGCTCTGATCCTCCTGCCAGATAGAAGCCCTCTTGACAGGTGTAGATCAGTGTATATCCCAGCGTGGGCAGGTCCATGGATCGAACATCCACATTACCGGGAGTCTCGGGCTGCCTACACGAGTGGGCTGTGGGGAAAACCGCAGACAGCCGCATCAGCACCATAATACATCATATGTCGAACTACCCGTCGCATCCAAACTTAATGGCATCAACCAGCTTTACAATGAAGATGAATAATGGAAAAATGTCGACAAACTGTGCCAGTAAATCTATACCTATGCACTCGGGTTGCGTCCCACTCCAGGTTAGGTTTTCCAGGCACGTTCTTGTGGTGGAGCCAAGAATGTGGTAATTCTTGCGGCATTTGAAGGATATTTTACTACCGACCTGGAAAACAAATTAGAAAACCAACTAAAGTTTTGCTAGATTCTGATAAACCATTAAAGCATTAAATTGATGTGTGTGTAACAATGTAATCAAACTATCTACAATATGAGAAAACAACATTATACTTTTCCTGTGATGTAGTCAATGCTGTATGAATGGGCGGTTTCACAATGCAGAAATTTCAAGTTTAATTTTGACAAAAAACGAAGGCTAAATACTGAGTTTATTTACCACATTGCACACATAGCTCTAATAACACTATTTTTCAGACTATTGAATACATTTAAATAAAATTTCAGTTTTGGTCTTATATTAGTTTTGCTATAAATCATGACTATAGAACAAGGGTGGGCAAACTACAACCCGGGGGCCATATGCAGCCCGTTGATCTTTTTAATCTGGCCCGCCCAATTGAAAGTTGAGTTTTGGCATTGGGGAATAGAATTTAATACACTGAATAGAAAGAGCAGGACAAGTATCTGCATCTCCTACTGTTTTTGAAATAAAACCAGTCAGGAGGAGAGTGATGATGATAAAACCGTGAAGGATAACAGAACTTTCAGTGCTTTAAAATAGTAAATGTTAAGTAAGCATCAGTGATGATGATAAAACCGTGAAGGATAACAGAACTTTCAGTGCTTTAAAATAGTAAATGTTAACTGTAAGCATCATTGTTTTAAGAGTCATTTCAATACAACAGTAACGGTAAACACCACGGCAAAGACAGATATTTAGTTTGAAAGATGATTTTCAGTTGAATTAAAGCACACGTTTTCTACATATCCTATGTTATTATCTTTCTCTTTGAGGTGGATTATCAAAACTATCATCCATCTGCTCCTGGTTCCATTAAATTTTAGAACCGTTTGTCAAAAAGTTTGCCCACTCCTGCTATAGAACCATTCAGGAAACGTAAAATTTTGCCCAATTGATGTATTACTTTCAGTATCGCCACTTCAAATCAATATGTAGTCAGTAGTATGTATTACTATTTAGTTTTGATGCTAGTTTAAGTATCAATTAGTATATTCAGTTAGTATCATCATAGTATCAGTATCATAACCCAGTGTGAATGCAATCGAAAAGCTGCACAGGTAACTATGCAAACCATCTAACCTGAAAGCCCTGAGCCAGAACAGGGATCCCGTAGGCTGGTGTTCCTGGATCTCTGCAGCTGTTGAACGCGGGGTCTAAAAACACACAGAGGCACATAATCAACATGTGGGAGAAGAAAACAAGATACCTGTACTTATATTATGACCTATAGCGCTGTGTGGACATAGACTCAGCAAATACAATCAAGGTAAGTTTAAAAAGTATGACATATACATTGTTATTGTATGTGATTGCAGAAAGAGGACATGTGATTACTGGCTGCACACCTTCATCACAGACGCAACCGGGGCTATTTATAACACAATCAAGACATAAAAAGGTTCTCAGTTTGCAGATCAAAATAAGAAGCGGCTTTGATTGATAAACATCTTAAAAACAGAAACTTTATCAGACAGATTACATACAGCACGTCTAGATAGAAATCATGTTAAAGGACTTATCTGGTCTACTATTAATCTGATTATGACTCCTTCATCCTATGTTGATGAAATACGTCATGTCAGGATTAAGAATTATTACATTTTGTTTAGTCAAAGAAAGCGTTATATGTGAGGGGAGGCACCAAAAATCGGGAGTTCTGAAACATCTTTCTGATTGTATAAACCTCTGCAGGGAAAAAATATGACAAAATAGAAAGACAAAATATCGACACCTTCCTAAAATAATCGCATAAGTCATTTTTTTTAAGTCTTTCAGGAAACACAAAAAACTCCCCCCAAAATTTAAATTATGGGATAAATTATGGCAAAGTAAATTTAGGCAAAAAGTGACTTAGGTGATTATTTTAGGAAGGTGACGATATTAAAGATTGTAATTTTCAAGGTACAAATACAGTACTTTCAGTAAAAATACATTGAACTAATACATGTTACAGGTTTTTTTTTGATTATCAGGTCTTTTTTATAGGTAAAAACACACAAAAAATCTGATCTAATTATTGAGTTATCTGATAAATTGTCTGATTTTACTGACCATGTAAATGTACCGACAGAGAACAGTATGAGCTTTACAAGTCCTGTGCCTCAATGTCTCCACCGGGGTTAATTTTACAATACAATTACTAGACTCGGCCACGAAACACAATGACAGACCTTATAACAGGACTTGTACTTCTTGGTGTTAAATGGTTTATGCCGCAGCAATAGACTTGATTTACGGAGTTGTCTAAAATTGTTGATGACTTTGTTGATGAGTTTCTTGTAAATGTAATTTGCCCACAGTACTTATTTTGAAACAAAACTCCACTGCCGTTGCCAGTATCAGTCGGAGTAAACAATATTGCGATGGGTAATTAGTCTGGCTTGCATTTTCTATCCCTTGTATTTTGCCCACGCCAGTAAAACGCATCCTTCCAGTGTATTTATTAGACAAAGGTGGAAATGTCATGGCACGCACATTTTTGTCTGCACAGCTGTAATGTAATAAAGTCTGGTGGTACTTTTTCTACTTTTAATGATTCCATTTCTGATTTGGCCATATCATGCAACTTAATTTTTTCTTCATTTTGAGATATATTTCTTATTTATTAAAAATGCAAGGCGCAGGGTTAGAGAGAAGGGAATTACAATTAAAATCTCCACTACCTACAAATATACCCAGTCTATAATGTATTTGAAATTAGTATTCCTATTCACACATGCAGCAGGGTCAAATAAAGGATAGGCTGGAATACTAAAACCAAGAGCTGAAATGAAGTAGTGTTTTCTGAGTCCTTTATTTACCTATGCAGGCTGGTTGCTGTCCACTCCAGATGCCATCAGCCTGACACACTCTTGACACAGAGCCAACCAGCAGATAGGGGGCATGGCAATAGAACCTCACCTCTGACCTGAGGGAGCAAAACAATAACATCATTAGGGATTACAAAGTGGGCATTTGGAACGGACTTGCTCACATCTCCCGAGTCCTAGTTGGCAGAAATCGCATACTCACCTGTAGGAGAAGACATTTCCTTCCCTGGACCCCCCACCCGGAGAGCCAGGGTCACCACAGAGGACAGCTGTCAGAATGGACAACAAGGTTAGGACACAATACCCATACACATAGTTATTAAAAGTACTTCAATATTAAATTAGGTATTGTTTTACTAGTATTAGTTGGTCTCAGGTCTAAATCATCATAGTGTAGAAGCTCATATTATAGTAATTGCGAACAGAAGGAAATATTTTGTTAAGTTTAAACACATTTATTTCAATGTAGATATAAGTTATTAGTATATAACTGTGTTGAATGGATAAAATGCTAGTTTCAAGCATCAAATTTCTTACAAAGAAATGCAATATAAATACATCAACGCCAGGGTTTGAACATTATTTTTGTTCCTGAGAAAACGCTCTCGTGGTTGTATTGTATAGGGGTAGAAGATTGGTATCAGTTAATAGGCAGCTCCAGCAGCAGCAGACTTACGCAGACACAGGGGCACATCTCCGGTCCACGTCCCGTTCCCCTCACACGCCAGCACCGCGGGAGAGGACAGCTGGTAGCCATGGAAACAGCTGTAGCTGACGCTGGAGCCCCACGAGTAGTCACTTCCCTCAACTTTCCCATGGAGGACTTGAGGTGGAGGTCCACAGTGGATCACTACAATAAACACACACAAACATGACACATCACCCACTGACTTCAAATCACATGAAACAGGACACACCGAACAGAGCCAGAGCAGCTGCAGCTTCACAGCAGGAGAAGCTCTTCACATTTTGGCACTGGTTTTACTATTTTATTTGCACTGGAAAGTGAAATGTGTGCACAAAGTTTACACATGCTGGTTGCCAGGTGGTTGTCTTAAGACTATTCAAATACAGCTGCACTCATGCATGTCGTATGAGTGACGACCATATGAAGACGCATGCTTCAGTGGTTGGATAAATTTGCATAGCTTTGACAATCACACATTGCTTTGCTCTGAAATGGATCTCATTTTTAAATGGTTTTATCATTTTGTATGTGCCATCTAATTCATGCTCAGTGGGTTACACTGAACTTGGGTCAGTCTCAGCATGTGTCTGGTAAAAATTAAGCCCCCCTGAAGGCGTAATACAGACTTATGTGCGCAAAGAACACAAACTGTCAGCATTAGACATATGTTCTAACTTGCTGTGTCAAACAACTCTGTAATTAAGGTCGTGTTCATTCTTCAAATTGTAAGTTTCCAATATAATGTCAATAATAACAATAACCACAAACAAAAGCTCTTTAATAAAAAACACAATTTTGTGAAGCATGAACTGGTTTTGCCTTTGTGATTAGGAGCTGTGTATAATTTATCCATTTGATGCAGATTCAGACAAATGGAAAATGGATTTGATGAAGAATTGCTTTCTCTTGTACAGGTTCTTTGTTTGAGTCAAACTACCCAAGTGGTACAATGTTAATGATTAGCAGTAAACCCGCGCTTCTTGAAAACCTGATTTTATAACAACAATCTACTTCACTAAATTGCACCAAATGCTGCTAACAAACAAAGCAATTACAGCTATATTGGATGGAAAAACATAACTCAAAATGATATCCACATATGCATAAGTCCATCCAACTTCCCAGACTCCATACATCTGTGGACAAAGACTACACATCACTTAACACTGTGTGACCGCAGACATGTGTGCTTATAGCTTCATAGGCCTGTGATAAACATCTGTGTGTGTACGAGTGGCTCTGACTCCCCAAGATAATGATAACCATCTGCACGGTTTCAACCATTTAATAAAGTCAGTGTAATACCCATCTAATCAGGAGACAGATGCTTTCACGCTCTATTCGCTCAGCTATGAGCACACACACAGGTAAATACACACACGCAGAAGCAATGGAGATGTGATAGGCAGGATTACCAGACCAATACATCACAGAAATAACCAGAAAATGGTAGGAACGTATAGAAAACCTTCCTCCAATCAAGTTTAGAAATAGATGCTGCACAAAACTTCTCTCTCTATATATATATAGTTTAAAAATACATTAGGTTTAGTGAATGTAGACTTTCAAATCACTTGCCATCAAACATTAAAATATCCCAGAAATACGAATAGATAGCTAACAGATAATTGGTATTCGGTGAACACGTACTGAGTGTTTGCCCCAAAACTTTTCAGCATTATAAAAGCAACCAAAGCATTGTGGTTTCACTCCTTTGTGCTCAAAAACCACTTGTGCCGGTACACAATGAAAGATTTGTATTTATGGCTTGATATAAATACACTTTAATAGACCTGTACTTTCCATTCACACAATTCCATTCACACTCGTCTCAATAAGTGCCACATCTATAACCTGGATTTGAATTGTTATACTCCCATAACTGTAACCCTTAGTGGGAATAAGTGCAATAGAAGTGTTATATGTATCCTGTAATTATGGTTTCTTTGGGCTACCTTTGTTTCTTCAGTTTAGCCTCCAACACATCGTATAGTTTTAATTCCTTTCCTCAGCTGTGTGTTTACAGGTTTAGGGGCAGGTATTGATTTGTCTCTCTTATTGTTTCTCTCATCACCCTCACCCACTCACCACCTTTCTCTCTCTTTCTCTCCCCCTCTACTCTCTCTCGCTTTCTCTCCTTGAAGGGCCTTCTAATGCCTTGTCACATTATCCTTTCTTCCTTCCTTTTCACAGTCATCCACATCGAGTCCTCCCCTCTTTCCTCCTACCAAGAGCCTAATCTCAGGATTATTTGTGTTTTGTGTCCTTTTATGCCTTTCCTTACTTTAGGGATCCAATACACAATCTTCACCACTTTTAAGTAGTTTTCTTCCCTCTTGTTTCCTCCTTTTTAGTGCAATATGTTTTCAGATTCTTGAGAATTTGTCTCTACTTTAATTTCTACTTTAAGTGTTATATGAGCCTTAGCTTTCAATGGCCTTATAGATTATACTTGGTCCTATTTGCTGCGTATCAAAGAATATTCCAGATTTACATATACCAGTGCTTTCTCATACATTCTCATACTTTTAATTCAAAGTTTGTTACTAAACAGGGAGTATATGTAGTAGCTCTCTAAAGATTTGTATATGTTATCGGTCTATCTACAGCATTCCTCCCTTTTTCATGCTTTTACAAGACTAATTTGAGCCATCAAGCTTTTCTTTTTTTAAAGTTTGGTTCCAAATGTAATTAAAATGCCTTGTGGATTGTTTGAAGTGAAGTAACAAAGGGTAAAATACTGGCAAGTGGAATAGAGAGACACTGATCAGAAGGAACAGCCGAAAGACGCCAAGAATTAAACAACTTAAAAACTTCCTGTTTTCATTTCCTTCATTTCTATCACCTGCAGGATCTTCTTCCACTTGCCTCCCTGTGCCCCAGTGCTCGGGCTCAGTAGCCTTTGCTTTCTCTTTTTTTTCATGTCAGTTCAAAGCTTGTGCAGCCGCAGCAGCCAGCAGGAGCTTTTCTGTTTGTGGGAAGAACGGCAGGGTGGATCTCAGGAAACATTCCAACCTTTTTCTATTGTGCAGTATCATAGCTGAAACGATACAGGCTTTCATAAAACACATTTTACTTTCATGTATTCTATTACTTATATATTCATTATCATTATTATTATTATTATGAAAAAATAACTGTAATTTACAATTTTGTTATGGCAAAGTGCATTGTGAATTTATCTATAAAAGTTACAAGGTATTTTCACAGCTTCAGAGTCTGAGCGTCTTTGTAACTATTGTTTATTTATGTGGGTAGTTGCTGCACTGTCAAAAGTTTCTTCTAATTAGTATTTTACTGGCTTTATGTGACATTTGTTTCAGAGTACAAAACATTTCGGTGTAATTATAATACAAAGTGATGCCCTTAAATCTGATCAAGAAAAACAAAAGGGTGTAATGACTTCTCAGATTCTTTGCATTTTGTCCAGACTTAATAATAATAATAATTAATAATATCAGGTATACATAATGTCCCCTGTGTGCATAGGAAATACATTTTCAGCATTACAAACCAAAAACTGTATCTACACAACATTTTATAGCATTTTAGGGGCCTCTGGATATTTTGGCCAATGGATTGCTTCACTAAAAATAAAATGGATGAGAGTTTTTGTTTTCCCAGCAAACAATATCACTCTCAACTATAAAAAGTTTAAAAATAACCTGCTCCAGTCTCTTGTGCCCAAAATCCACTTGTGTCTGCAATCAAAGCTTTGTGGGCACCAGTGTATTTATATTGTATTTGTGGCTCAGAGTAAAAAGAACTTGACTGATTGGATGCTTCACAAAAAGAATAAAATAAAACAATAATAACTTTGCACCTGTATTTGTGGCAATACCTGCATGTCAATGTCCAAATGGGTGTTTGTACTTGGATGGAAATCTGGCACAGAGCAGTGGTTATAGTGGAAGCTGCTGTTGTGTCCTTATTGCTTTAATCCTAATTCTTGCACAGTCCTAAATTTATGCCGCGACATGCTTTTTCCCAACCTATAGGGATGATTACTTGAGTGTCCTTCACCAGTCAAGGCAGAACAGGCTAAGGCTAGTTCCTTCTATTTTGTTTTTCCAAAGTAAGATGACCCCAGCAGAGATGTAAATACACAGGTGATTAAAGACGCACACACAAGTAGAGCAGCAGACATTGTAACCCTCGCATGCTTGTTGGCTGTTTGTTCTTACCTTTACAGCTTGGCTTGGTCTGGTTCCAGGTCCCATCTTTAGTGCAGTGTAATATATTGCGCCCGAGTCCCTGAGGTTCCATCAAGTGTCCAGGGTTACAGCGATACGTGACTGAGTGGTTGAAGGTAAAATCACTTCCTAAATAAACTCCATTGGCAATAGGTCCAGGGTCTCCACAACTGATGACTGTAGAATAGAAACAAGCACATTGATTATGTAAGAAATCGTGTACTTTATTTCAAGGTTGGCAGTAAGACTCCTTGTCAAATGTGGATTATAGTAGGGGTGAACTTAGCACACAAGATTTAATGAAAGCTGATGTTTTTAGCCATTCCTGCCTGGCCCGTGAACCTCCTCCTTAACCTTCACACACTGTCTCCTCAAACTTCCCTAGAGCAATTTCGCACAGAATATAAAGAGCTTTATCAACCTCCTACGATCTTTCTCCAAAAACACAGTCTGTTTCTGGGCTGAAGCTGAAATGCCTTTCAGAATACCTGCACTGGAGCATACCAATCTGTCGATTCACTATTTATGTTTACGCTTCCTCATCCCTCTTGTTATGTACCGACAGCGATGTGTCTTGGAAATACTGACGGAGAATGAGACTAGAGGAGGCTGACTGGTTTATTTACTGTAATGACCTTTTTTTCTCCACAATTTCAAACCATAAACAAATTAAAAGTCCATCCCAATCAGAGAAACATACTGGCTTAAATGAGGTTCAGCCTCATCACGTGCCTGACTGTTGTATTCCTAATGTTATTCTTAAAGCCATAACAAGTCCACAACAAACAGCATTTCTCTGTGTATTTTGACAGAATCATCAATAACTTGGAGCTTGTGTGTAATCCCCACAAACCACTGATTCACTGCAGTTCTTCAACCTGAAAAGTTACACAGTGCGATGTTAAATTAGCTCATTTGCCCTGCAGATAACACATTAACTAGATCATCTTTTCTCTCTTTGACTTACATGTGCGTTTATGAAGTCACTGTCTAGGCACTTCAGTTCTTTGCAGTCATAATTTTACGCCTGATCAGTGTATGTCAAGATGAATGATCCTACCTGTGCAGTCTGGAGGTTGCCCTGTCCAGGTGCCATTAGTTGTGCAGTGTCTGGTAGTCAGGCCAGATGTTTTAAAGCCATCCCAGCATGCGTACGCCACAGAGCTGCCAAAGGTGATGCCGTCGCTAAAGATGATTCTGCCATGTGCTGGGGTGCCAGGATTGCCACAGGAAACAGCTAAAATGTGACAAAAATGTTTAACAGTAGTGATTAATCAGAAAATCCTACAAGCAATGCTGACGGGGCTGTCACTCGGGCTGATCAGCTGGATGTTGAATAAAGAGATCATTGTTTGACTCTCGCAGCAAATACCATTCAATATATTCTGGAGGCACTACTTCTGATTAATGACCCAAACTTTTTGGAAAGGTGCCCAGACTGATTGGCAGATGTACTACAGGATTTCAAATGCGCGATAAAGGTTGTCATACATCCATAGAACCCAGCGGCACTACCAAAGAATGATTGAACAAAGCCTTTGGCCTATACGGGAAGAGAAGCTGCATCCTGCTTTTAGTTATATTAAAAACATACACATGACAAAAAGTTTGTGTTGCTCTAGAGCGCTGTATAAAATAATGGATATTAAAATGATGAAGTATATTGTCACAAACTGCGTACCCATATCAAGTACAAGTGATGTTTTGTTTTTTGCCTAAGTGTTTCATTTTAGTAAAATGAAGGCTTCAGGTTGGCACAACAAAGCATCAATTATGACTCATCGTAGATTTCCCATGATGCTCCCCTATCAGATGCTACATTATCTTTTAGTGTTTGGGAGTGGCCCAAAAAGTTAATAACATCTTCAGCACACATTTACAGAAACTGTAGTAGTTTTTTCTGTCTTTAACAAAGCAGTGATTTAAGATAATTATTTAGCAAAAGTTGTATGTTGGATGCCCTTCCCACCATAACTTCTATTAACATGCAGACAAAATGCATGTATAAGTGGCTAGATTTAAGATGTCTTTACCTTTAATAAATAACGACAAAGGGTATTCCACTGATCTTGTTGGGGAAGTAAATTCAAAGTAAAACAGACAAAATTAGCAGGACAGGACACCTATGGTCAGCTGGGAACACAGAGACGTGCCTGGTCCAAACTAGTGAGCCATTGATCTCCAGTTTGCTGGCACAGCACATTAACAGAGCAGACAGGAATTAGCAACCAGCCAGAGCACATTTCACTAATAAGTTCATGACAGCTGACAGCCTCAGACAATCAGACACCTATTGATGGGGCTCATTAGTTAGAGCCTTTAAAAGCTCAGCTCGGGCCAAGCTCGTGAAGTGTGTGTAAGATTTCTGCTTTGTTTTGTTGTGTGTGTAAGTGTTCCAGCGCACGTGTCTGGAGGTTTTTGGAGCATGTCTCAGTGATGTATGATGCATCCTTTCTGAATCAGCTTTTAACCAGTATTAGCTTAATGAAAAACAAGGCCACGGAGACATAAATAATCATGGCTGCCCAAAAAACACAGACAGAAGTGTGTGTGTATAGATTTTCACGTCAGTGGCCACGCACAGGAAACTGGGATATTCACATAGCGTTTGTCAGCAAAATATTTGGTAATGAAATTGCAGTTTGTGCATTGTTTTCAAACTGGAAGCCTCTGTCACCTGATCACCTTTCCAGAAGACTTTTCCCTCTTATCCCCTTAGCTCTTCCCTACCACCAGGGTCTGCACTATGGCATAACATTTATCTTTAAAAATCGTACAGTCTACTCCCCTTGTACAATGCATGGATGTAAGGTACAAAAACGCAATTTAATCTAATGTGTGTTTCAGTTTGTAGTGCTGGAACAGTCCTGACAGCTGTCATGACACAAAATGGAAGTATAGGTTTGTATTAACATTCAGACACATTTATAAAACCAATTTCAAATGTAATAAATACTGTGGGTTATTTTATTGCATAAAGGGATAAAAATGATGAACTAAATTCTTGACATTTTAATTTAAAACCTCCAAATTCTGGCTCCCTGATAGAAAGGATGTGCATAAATAACTGCTGCAGATGTTCATATATTTAACAGTGCATTGGATAACAACTAAGGGCACAGACAGTGAGAGGAAAGTACTACTTTTATGGGCTGGTACAATTATTACACTATTCTGGATAGGGATGTATTGATACAATACTGGTACTGGTACTTCTAAGATGTCAAGGTATCCAAGATACCAGCCGATATCCCATTTTGGTCTATAAACTGATGTAATAAGATTCATTACTGGCCTGAAACATCTCCTAATATTAATAACTGTTTTTGTTTGTTTGTTTGTTTACCATATACTGTTTGTGTTTAAAGAAATGATTATATTTTCAGTCTATGCCCTAGTACTGATTCATATCAGGTATTGGCAGATACTTCAAGTATCGACATCAGTATTAGAACAGAAAAATCTGGATTGTGCATTCCTAACTCTGGACACAACAAAAATGGATAGAAATTTAGGCTCCTATTTAAATGTACTGCCTGATTTGTTCCCTTGACAAACTACCTAAAAATCTATTCCGCTATAGCATAATCATTATCATCATCATTAGAGAACTTCCTATAATTACGAGAAGTTCTGCTACGAGAGCACAAAGTCTAAGAGAGACACAATACAATTTAGTTAATTACATTTAATTGTTAAAAAGTAAAGTGTCTTTAAAAGTGTCTTTAAAGTCCTAAAGTGAGAACTTTTAAGATGCACCATGTAACTTTTCCGTTTGAGGGTCCAGTACCTGCTCGTCTCCTGGAAGATGTTATTGTTTTGCTTAGAATGTTCCACAGTATGTCATTAACCTTATTTATGGTTCCAATTACAGGTCAAAACTGTGCAGAGGCAACTCCACTCACAATAAAAATGTATTTTCTACAATGTTTTTATTTTATTTTGTTGAATTTACTGAAGTTAATGTTTGTTTAATATTATACAATGTAATATTCCAAGAAAAGCAGTAACATCTCCATAGAGACAGGTGGCGGTTTTTATTTTGCTATTTTGTATGCAAATCAAGACAAAGACAAATTGGGTGCCTTCTTTCCCCTGAAGTCCCTCCATTAGCATTAGCAGCAGGTTTGATTGACAGCATTACTACACACCCCCTCCATGCTAAACCTGCAGTGTCCATCAGTCGTCTGCATTGTCGGAGCCTCACTCAGTATTGACTCTTTGGTTGCTATGATACTCACATGGGGAGATCAAACTTGAAACTTGGCTTCAAATTCGTCCCTATAACTGCAAGCCTCACTGGGCTTCATTTCACTGGAGGTGAATGCAATGGGTGACGTCACACTCACTCGGTCCACTTCTTCATGCAGTCTATGATCACAATTAAACTGAACCAAATGTGATTTAAAGCTGTTTGTGGCATGAGCACCCGTCCCACACGACCACTCAGGATGCTGTTGTCCATTCCCAAAAGCTACCCAGGCCCACAGATCCTCCATCAGAAAAATTACTCAGTGCATCTTTAAATGTTTTGATAAATGTGAAAAATGCCCCATTTCTGTAATATATGTTTTACTCCTAGTCATTCATAGAATTGAATCCCCAAATTTGGGACACATCCAATAATTTCATTTCTATAGTAGGAGAAGCTATAGTGTACACTTTTCATATAACTAGACAAGATTTTTTTTTCTTGTAGATATGCATAGGATTGTAAATATGCATAGGATTTAATAAACGTACAAATAAACGATTTTTGTGAAGCTATATGTCTAGATATGACACACCAAATCTGAGCTCATTTCAACTAAAAACCAGGGACTAGACTAGATTTACAAACACACAGTCAAAGCGGCTACCAAAACAAAAACTAGTACGAAGAAACCAAAAAAATCTACATCAACATATAGGACACAGAACTGTCAATGATGCTGTATATAATAAATAGTGACACTGAGGGAGTAGGCAGAGCTGAAAATGTTGAGGTTGCCTTTGTTCATGATGACAATAAATAGTATGTGAAAGAGATCTTGGAAAATTATTAAGAATAGTAAATTATCAGTGCAAGGATGCATAAGTGAGATAGACATGACAGACATCTATAGGAAGACTAAGATCATATTTATAGATGTGGTGAAAGTAGACATAAAGTTTGCAGTTGCGGGTGAAAACAGTGCAGAGAATTTGCTTTGCTGTGACAGTCCTTGCAAACAAAAGCCAAAATAAGAGAATAAAAAACATTATTGACTGTACAAATCATGCATGACTTTTTCTCATAATACGTATACTAGAATAGAATGAAATGTCAAGTCTGCTACACCAATAATTCACATTCCTCCTTCAAACCCCATTGAACTTGTTGTGATTTCCTACCTTGACACACTGGTTGCGTCCCACTCCAGGTGCCATTGTGAAGACAGGTTCTCTCCGCAGAGCCAATCAGATTAAACCCGGCCTCGCAGCTAAAACGCAGCAGGCTCTTGGTTTTAAACTCTTCCCCTCCGAGTCGGGCCCCGTGTGGAGGCATCCCGGGGTCTCCACAAATACCTGGACTCACACCTGTACAGATGAAAAGACATAAAGCTAATGTACCAAACACAAGTCGCACTGAGGCAGTATTGGACCCCTACTAAGACCGTAAATGATGAAACTATCTCCTCGGGGTTATAGTGTCAAAAATAGTCATATTGATTCAAGCTAAAGTTTATTGACCACATCACTTTTAAAAGCATGTTTCCTAAAGTATAACAAAGCTATTTTCAGCCAGGTGCATTTATGGTTTACAGTGACACACACATATGATCCACTTTGTATGGCTGTATTCCGCATTTAGGCAACTCCAAATTGTTCTAGCATTAAGAGCACAGAGCGTGTCACCATTTCAGCAGCTTAAATTCCATGGGTGGGGGATTTGTGAGTTTAACAGGGTACAGCCCAGAACACAGTGCCTTGCATCTCAATGAGGACCTCAGCTGCAGACAGGAGTCGGCCCTGCTGTGTGTTCTGTTCAGAGACCAAAAGAGGAACTTAATGCTGTATTACATTGTTTGATTCACAAACTAGACCAACATAAAGCAACAAACCAATCTATGAAAGTCTAAAGAGATTTATCATCCCAGAACTAAAACGAGACTTTAGGGAGGCATGCAGTTTGTAGTTGGTAGCAAACATAAACTAAATACAGTATCCTCCATATTAAAGTGAATGTAACATTACTTCAGGATAAAGGAATTTTAATAAAACATTCTCCTAAAAGACTATTACTTACTATGTTGAAAATATGTTCACCTGTACAGTACGGTGGTGCTCCACTCCATGTGCCATCCTCCTGACAGTGTCGGGTGGTGTTGCCCACTAGCACCCCTCCTGGTAAACAGGAGTAGCGCAGCACTGTGCCATACGTCCAGCTGTGGGTCCCAGACACCACTGCATTAGGCGGGACACCAGGGTCACCACAGGAAATGGCTGTGTGGGGAGAGATAGATCAGAGAGGCAGACTGGTGTTAGTGAGAGTGGGACCCAATCCAACTATAGATTGCAGATAGCACTGCATTAGGGCCTGCAGCTGGGTCACCGCAGGAGACAGTAACAGGGGGACTGACAGCAGAGAGGCTGCTCACTGCATCAGCATAGAGGAAGTGCTGGGAGGAGTTTATTTTGTAATTTCAGCTAACAAAATACAGCATGTACTTGCTGTTGTGTATAGAACGACCTCTCAGATTTGATTTTACAATTACATTTAAGTAGTCTGTTTTCAGAACTTCTTTTTTAAAACTACTCCGTGAATCTATAGACACATATATACATGTTTCCACCCTATTCACCTCAGTTTTCCAATAAATTGGTGAATGGAATGTGCATATTAAGATTCTGTCTGATTCTCGAGCACTATCTGCACATCTTCCATTATATCTGCCTTATCTATCTATATCTCTGTGATGCTCCATCCTGTCCTGTTTGTCTGGGGATTTATTTTCTCTTTTTTTTGAATCAGTCTTCCATTTGCTATCGCTTCCTGGTTTAATCTGTATGTTTCTATCAGCCGTGGTCGCCTGGTGACAAGAACAGCTATTGCTTCCGAGACGCAAGCTCCCTTCCTTGACTTCCCTTTATACTTTTACACACAAATACACACACGCACGCACACACACACATCTAAAGCTATATGGTTCATTCGTTATAGGTTGAACTCCCTTTCATGATTACAGCCCTATTTTCTCTCTTAAACTCAACTACTTTTTTTCAGTCATGTCTCCTGAAGCCATTACATGTCTTTCCCACCTTTTTTGATATATTGAAAGTTCTGTAAACAGATAGTTGGATTTTGATTATATTTTGTAAAATGACCAGTTTCTCAAGCGTTATTGTTGCTGTAGGTGTTAGCATACCAAGGCAGCGTGGGACTGGTCGGTCCCATCGTCCATCATGTTGGCAGGTGAGCAGAGCCGAGCCTAGCAGGTAAAAGCCTCTCTTACAGTGAAAGGCCACAGTTATACCGTAGCTGAAGACCTCAGGGTAACGCAGGCCCGAGTGACGCACACCGTTTTCCACATGCCCAGGGTCAGAACAGTTTACCACTGCACAGATGGGCACAACACACAAGTGAGTATCCAACATATATCAACATGACAGAATACAGGGCAAAAGATAAGAACGTGACTTTCAAGAGATTTGTCATATTGTTCTATGCTCTTTAAGTTCTGAGGAAATCATACATTTGTTTATAAATAGTACTTCATTTATTAGAAACACTATTATAATAAAAGGTCAGTACAGTACAGAGACGGTTTCAGACGTAGCCCTCATCCTCCTTGTGGTTACAATTCAGCTGTTACTTTATCAGATCCTATTTCTGGATGTAACATTCTTTTCAACTTCTCCAGATGCCCCCTTTTATCTTGTTATTGTTCTCCTCTTTCCTCTGGCCCTCCTATTCTGTTCTGGTCTTTGGGTAGATGCCAGAGAGCAATTTTACTTTCCACATGTCACTGGGGAGACTGACATTCGCTCAAATTTAAGTCCGTGGGGGACAGGGCTTTGTGCATGAGGAGGTGTGTGTGTGTGTGTGTGTGTGTGTGCATGTGTGGGTGTCTTTGTCTTGGCTAGAACCCTGTGGGAACAAAGAAAGTTTCTGTCTCATAATTGACAGCGGCTGCTGGGAAGGAGAGAGACAAAATAAGGGAAAGTGAATGAAGGGCAGAGCCTATGTGGAAGCAGTTCACCAGCAAAAGTCATGTGACCGCTGCATCGATCTACAACCGACAGTGAGGAATGTCTGTGTGTTTTTGTACGATTGCGACTGTGTCAGAGTTACTCAGTTAGGTTAGATTAGAGTGTAATTACTGTATCGAAGGTTTTATGGCTCTTGTTTACTGGCAGAATTCTAAGTAAGTACAAATTGTGAAAAAAAAATCTGAAAGAAATCTTAAATGTCAAAATCTTCCTTTTAGCTTTACTCATTACTTCCCCTGGTGACAGTTTACTTCATCTTTTAAACATTCATTAGTGGATGCTAAAACATCCATTATTTACTAAAACAATGGTTTGACTTGTAGATCAAAGGTGCATGCACTATCTGAGTAAAATGTGTGTAGTGACCTTTGCAGACAGGCAGGGGGCTGCTCCACTGGCCGTTCAGGCGGCACTGGGCCCGAGCACTTCCACTGAGGACATAACCTTTGCTGCAGGTGAAGTTGACCACATCATTCAGGTTGAACTCGCTGCCATTGGTCCGGCCATTGGCAGGGTTTCCAGGGTGACCACAAGTAATTGCTGTGGGAGTAGAGAGTGAGGAAAAATTTTGATGAGAAAGTGAAGGTAGGAAAAAGTAATATGTGCAACAACCTGACATTTCACCTTTTTGAACTTTTTTTTTACTGAAACTGAGAGTCAGAAGTTGTAACTAAAAGTTCTACTTACGAACACACACAGGCGTTGTTCCAGACCACCGATGGTCCTGCTGGCAAATTCTGACAGATGTGCCAATGAGTCGATATCCCAGCATGCACTGGTACACCACAGTGTCACGGTAACTAGAGCCATCTCCACTAATGTGGCCGTTCACAATTGGATCTGGAGAGTCGCAGTGACCAGCTAAAGACACAAACAGATGCAAAAATACTCAAAGCCAAGATCTATTAAAATAGTTAATTATTAAGTGTTTTCAGTGAATGTATAATTTCTAAACAATAGGCACTGCAGTACAATTATGCTTACTACAGTCTGTACATTTCTACACAGCAGAAAAGTGCAGCAAATCCACAGTGCATACTTGTATAAAATAGTCAAGGAAGTTTTAATATAGTTTAACCAAGAAGATTAGTCTACTGCCATGATGTATGCATGTTTCCTTTTTGTGCAAAAAACCCTCAGCCATGTACAGTACTCTTCAGTCTACTAATCAGTCGTCCAGAGGAAATTCCACTTGCTCTTTTCTGAACTCCGGCTTGCGCCTGATTTCTAATTTTAACAGTTCAAAGAAGTGAATCAACATAATGTGCAAAACTGAAAGGAACAGATGAATGAAAATAATTGTGCACAATTTTATTCCCAGTAGGAGGGTGATACAGTTCCTGTTTTGATGTAAGACGTCACCAGAGAGATGTATGCTGATGCTAGAATTGAGTATGCAAATCTTACGTAGTTTGTAAACACTGATGATAAATAGATTTGCTCATTATATACATATTAAATAATTCTGCATAAAATGTCTAATCTCTGACTAGCGCTTAGCCATTGTCAAATTTTGCTAAGATGTAATATCATAGCAAAAGGAAAATAAATTAGTCAACTGGACAAAAGGATTCTACCTGGACGACTGAGGGATTTTTCTCACATATATTATCATAGTCAGTATCAAGGGGAGAGCACAAGACAAAACCTGTTTAACGCAGCATGACTGTACCTAAACATCTGGTCTCTGTCCCACTCCAGAGGCCGTTTGCCCCACACTCCCGGACATGTGACCCCACGAGAGTGTATCCATGGTTACACATGAAGATGGCCGTCGCTCCAAATGTGGTCAGTGTCCCCAGTTTGGTGCCAAAGGGAGGAGACGGAAGATCACCACAAGAGATGACTGCAAGATAAAATGAATGTAATTAGAAGATTGATCACTGTAAATTATTAAGTCTTCTAACTGATAGAAATGGTTAACATCATCACAACTGCATAGTAATGTAAGCCAAACTCAAATACGAGATAATGAGAAGACATTGTTCTAATATTAGGCAGAATTAATTTGAATCATTCTGTAGATCTTTCAAGTGTACACAATTCATTCTTTCGGTGACAAAGACTATTTTAACGAATTGGAAAGTTTTCAAAGACAAACTGTTCCTTTTGGAAGGAAGCAAATAATAAGACAGACAAATCTAAACGTTAAGCCAGATATCCACATAAACCAGGCAGATATGGGCTGCATTCAGAATGAGTCAGAGTAATATAGTATTGGTTTTGAAGATCTAACAATGACAAAGCATTTACAAGCTTATGGGAAGGAAGGAGGAAGGAGAAACACAGGCTGTTACTATATCAATATGACATGCAGAGTGTAAACCCAGTGAACCGTGCATTCATTTCGGTTTTGGACATATGCAGCGATCATTTTCCGACAATTTTCCAATATTCTATACTGACTAACATTGGAAAAATAACTATATAGAACTACAATTTGGACATGTACTGTTATGTGCTGTATAGAGCATTATATAATTAACATATATTTACTCTTGCATGTTGCCGGGTCATCTGAGCCCTCCCACGTCCCATTGGCCAGACAGCGAAGAGTCCGATGCCCGATGCCCAAATAATGACCCGATGCACATTCCAGCATCACCACTGAACCAAACTCTCCAAGTCGACCAATCAACAGGCGGTAGGTCATGTGCTCTGTCAGGATCCCCTCAACACTCGGACAATGGACAGCTTTGGAATCAAACAGATTTTATATTATTACTAATAATTGGAAGCAAATCTCATCAGCACAACAAAAAATAACTGTAAAATCGAATTAAGCCAAAGACCATAAAATAGCGATGAAGATATACAAACAATAAAAATAATTCAAATGAATAAAAGACAGAGAAAATATAAGAGAAAATACATATCCATAACCATTTTTTACAGACATTTTTTACTTACGTAGGCATCTGGGCGGTGATGCTACATTGCTCCAGGTGCTGTCCTCTAAACACACTGCGGTCATAGGAAGATCAGGGTCCAAATGAAAACCATTGTTGCAGAAGTATGTCACCTGACTGCCCACTGTGTACTGGTACGCATGGAAACTGCCATTGCCCAGGGACTGAGGGATTCCACACGAGATCGCTGCAAATCACAAATATGTCATGTAACCACAAACATTGTTATGCTAAACACTTAAAATGAAACTGTTAAAAAAATATAAACAATGCTAAAATGTAAGCAGGAACACAAAGTTAAACAAATGGAGACAATAAATATTTACCCTGACAGATTGGTGTTGGCGTGTCCCATTGGTAGAGGCCATTTTGGTGAAGCCTACACGTAGCATTGGTTGCTCCAACCAGACGGTAACCGCGATTACAGAAGAACAGCAGTCTGCTGCCAGGACGAAGGGACGTCCTGTTGACCACTCCCCCATTGATTGGTGGGTCATTGATGCTGCAATAGCCAGCTGAAAGTACAGTACAAAAACATTCACTTATTTTCATTTTGTGTCAGCAAAGTGTAAGTACTTTTTTATATTTTTTATTGCAGGAAAAGCAATACAAATACTGGTCTAGTTACTAGTCTTAAATGTTAGACACCAGGGGGACTGTGACAGAGCCACACAGAGCCCTTTGCGCTGTTGGTTACAGTGACCAGACCATGAAAAATGATCTTTAAACTCGGCCAGACTCAGCACTGAGCCACTTGGCTCTCCCTCGAGCATTGTGCTCCACCTGGACCTGGCACACCTCTCTTTGGCTTTAAGTGGTGGATTGACATTCTTTCCAAAAAACACACTAAAATGATCTTATAACCTTTGCAAAAACAAAGTTTTAGACAAAACACTGCTAAATGTTTAGAAAACAGTGGTCATATTCACTGCTGGAAAATGATTAATTAAAAATATATATAATATA